>OY740801.1:15106302-15291302 GCA_963514005.1 Raja brachyura | reverse complement strand
ACCCGTAGTCAGGATCGAACATGGGACTCTGGTGTTGTGATGGAGCAGTTCTACTGCTGCGCCACTGTGCTGCTAGGCTTCTCAAGAGCTGCTGGCACTGCATTGGACCAGGCTAGTTGGGAGCATCTCACTGTTCACCGACTTCTCACAGCCTGTGATCCGGGCAGCAGGTTTCCCGTTGAACTGAGTACATCTGCTTTCTAAATGAATAGTTTTTCACTGCGCCGGAAGATACCAATTTATATTAAATTCCTCAGGACTTTTCAAGGAAAGTCTATCCTGAAAATGTGAACTCCCCGACAATTGGGGGTTGGCCGGGACAGTTTGGCAACATTTACGCTGGATTTGGGGGTCAGTATGAAGACAATAAGCATCAATCTGGTCTTCATTTGTGGCTGACTCTCAGTTGAGTGGCGTGCAGGTCCCATTATGTTAGCAGATGTAATTGTCACAGTGATGTGAGGATGTGCAGTAAATTGTGATAAGGCTCCTCTTGATTAGTGACGCTGTCACGGCACTCCGGTTCTTTTATTCAGCTAGAAATTGGCCAGGCTTCATCCTGTCTTAATCAGGCAGCCATCTGTTCTGTGGGCCTTCCATTCATACACCTGGAACTCAGCACAACCAGGCAACTCATTGATCAACAAGCCGGTACCACTGAGGCATAACCTTTGCTTTGGCCATGTTTGGAGGATTGTTATAGAGTCATAGAGTGATACAGTGTGGAAACAGGCCCTTTGGCCCAACTTGCCCACACCGGCCAACAATGTCCCAACCACACCAGTCCCACCTGCCTGCGCTTGGTCCATATCCCTCCATACGTATCCTATCCATGTACCTGTCTAACTGTTTCTTAAACGTTGGGATAGTCCCAGCCTCAACTACCTCCTCTGGCAGCTTGTTACATATGCTTACCACCCTTTGTGTGAAAAGGTTAC
Source organism: Raja brachyura (assembly GCA_963514005.1). Next base: position 15,290,364 of record OY740801.1, on the reverse strand, counting down.
CCCTCAGATTCCCATTAAATCTTTTCCCCTTCACCTTAAACCTATGTCCTCTGGCCCTCGATTCCCCTACTCTGGGCAAGAGGTTCTGTGCATCTACCCGATCTATTCCTCTCATGGTTGTACGAAGTTCTACTCACTAATGGAGACATAGAGGCAAAGGGTCAAACTGTCCTTTAAATGTTGATATAATATCTGCCTCAAATATCTCCTCTGGCAGCTCAATCCATATCCACCTTATCCACCATCATATTATAGGAAGGGTGAAGGTTTTGGAGAGGGTGCAGAAGAAAGAGCTTTACCAGGTTGCTGCCTGGATACAGGGCATGAGCTATATGGTAAGGTTGGACAAACTTGAACCGCTTTCTCTGGAGCAGCGGAAACTGAGGAGAAACCTGATCGAACTTTATAAAACTACGAGAAGCATAGATACGGTAGACAGTCAGGATCTTTTTCCCAGGATGGAAATGTCAAGGAGTAGAGGTCACAGTTTTTAGGGTGAGAGGGAGAACGTTTTTGGGAGATGTGCACGGGAAGATTTTTTGCACGGAGCGGTGGTTCGCTGCAGGGACGGAAATCGCTGTCAAAACATGGGGGGGACCGGGGGGGGACACAATTTCTTGGTGTCTGCGCACACATGCGCACACTCACACACACACATACGAGGCTTTGGAGCCCTGTGGACGGTAATTAGCACAGGATTCTTCCAGTTTCCAGCCCCGCGATGTGGATACTTCCACTACGGGGCCGTTGCCATTAGAATGAGTCAACTAGTGCAGGTCTGTACGACAGATTTTTAAAACACTCGACATCATGCTGGACAACATAATATAGGACAGGGCACCATACCTTACAAAGCTTGTAATGGTGGGGGGGGGGGGGGGGGGGGCGCGACCGTCCCCCACATCTGAAAATATGGAGGGGACACGTCCCCTCCGTCCCCCCCCGGGATTTCCGCCCCTGGTTGGCTGGAATATGCTGCCAGGGATGATGGTGGAATGGTGTTTAAGAGGTTTTATGATGGACATGTGAGTATGCAGGAAAAGGAGGGATACGAGTCATGTTTGGTACGGACATTATGGGCCGAATGGCCTGTTCCAGAGCTATGCTCTAAAGTAACACCTGAGGCTTTGGGATTTGAATGTTCAATGACCAAAAAGCTGGCTCTGGACAGACGAAATCTGTGTTAACAAATGTTGTCCTCATTTGTATGCAGGTAACAGACTTGGACTTAATGGTGCGCTAAACTTATGTACCCAGCACTGAATGTATGGTGCTGAGTTTCCCCAGCTGATGCCCAATGTTGTAACACCCACAATATGTTCCGGTGAGATTTTCAGACACACAGTGTCTGGAGCAGGACTGGTGCCGTTCAATCACAGCATTCATTCACGCCGAAGATTTGAGCTGAGCATTGCTTAAGGACATTTCTCAAGGCAGGTTTCCACACAGCACTCTCTGGACAATCCCCAATTCCAGTCGCCAACCCCCAGGTGAAATCAACCGGTTCCACCTCAAATTTTCAGTGCCCATAAAAAGAACAAGGAGAAATCCTGAAAAAAGAGAAATAGCTGCACATAATCATTGGACGTGGAAAATGAGTGACAAAATAAACTGGAGAAAGACACCTGACTTAAAGGAAGCATTTGTGGTAAGAAGTTGCCAGGAAGATGGTGGATGGTGGAGACGATGGGTGATGGAGTGGATGGGTGATAGAGGTGATGGCTGATGGTAGTAGGCGATGGAGCTGGATGATGGAGCTGGATGATGGAGCTTGGTGCTGGAGGTGATGGGTGATGGAAGGGGTGGGTGGAGATAAGGTGTGATTAAGATGATGGGTGATGAAGGTTGTGGGGGCTGGAATGGATGGATGATGGGGTGATGGGTGATGGCAAGGATGGGTGATAGAAGTGGTGAGGGGTGAAGCTGGTGGGTGATGGAAGGGGTGGGCAATGGAGCTAAGGGGTCTCGACGGCGATGGATGCTGAATGTTGTGGGCGATGGAGGTGATGGGTGATGGCGAGGATAGGTGGTGGAGTGGGTCATGGATGATGGGCTGATCGGTGATAGAGTCGGTGGGTGCTGAAGGAGAGCGGTGCTGAAAGTTGTGGGTGATAGAGGTGATGGATTATGGGGATAAAAGGTGTTGATGGTTGATGCAGGTATTAGGTGATGAAGTTGATGGGTGCAGAAGGATGCGAGTGCCGGAAGTAATGGGCGATGAAAGCGATGGATAACGGAGATTTGGAGAAGTGATGAAGGCTGAAGGCTAAAGGTTGTGGATGATGGAGTGGATGTATGACAGCGTAGACAGAAATGCTGGAGAAACTCAGCGGGTGAGGCAGCATCTATGGAGCGAAGACCCTTCTCATTGAAATATAGAAACATAGAAATTAGGTGCAGGAGTAGGCCTTTCGGCCCTTCGAGCCTGCACCGCCATTCAATATGATCATGGCTGATCATCCAACTCAGTATCCCGTACCTGCCTTCTCTCCATACCCTCTGATCCCCTTAGCCACAAGGGCCACATCTAACTCCCTCTTAAATATAGCCAATGAACTAGCATCAACTACCCTCTGTGGCAGAGAATTCCAGACACCCACCACTCACTGTGTGAAAAAAGTTCTTCTCATCTCAGTCCTAAAGGATTTCCCCCTTATCCTTAAGCTGTGACCCCTTGTCCTGGAACTCCCCAACATCGGGAACAATCTTCCCGCATCTAGCCTGTCCAGCCCCTTAAGAATTTTGTCAGTCTCTATAAGATACCCCCTCAATCTTCTAAATTCTAGCGAGTACAAGCCGAGTCTATCCAGTCTTTCTTCATATGAAAGTCCTGCCATCCCAGGAACCAGTCTGGTGAACCTTCTCTGCACTCCCTCTATGGCAAGAATGTCTTTCCTCAGATTAGGAGACCAAAACATGTATGAGAGCGTGATAGTTCTGGTGGTGATGGCTGCTGGAGCTGATGCTGGCAATGGATGCTGGTGGCAATGGTAGGTAAGAGTATTGGGTGAGGAATATGATGGGGAGTGGAGGTAAGGGTCCCAGTGCAGATGGGTGCAGAAGCTTATGGGTGCAGGTTCTGATCGATATATCTTTTATCAATTCCCAGGCGTGCTCTGTTGAACTAAATAATGCATAGTCAAATTCCTGTGTTCTTCTGCACAGATCCCCAGGCTTCGGGTTGCTACACCAGAATGATTCTCCTGATACTATTTATATTTTATTACTTCTGGTTTCACCCAGGTTTGATAATCTGTTGTGAGGCCCTTTGAAGATTTTCATCTGTGACAAGCTGTATGTGTGCATAGATCACTTCTTATTTCTAAACCACATCCAGTGGAGCTGGGAGCTTAGTGTCTAATTAAATGGTGCAGCGCATGGATTAAATGTAAAACTTTGCTGAACTTTGTCAGCACTTCAATTGCTTCAAACACTGCCTCCAGAGGGTTCTTAAAGTGAGATCATCAGTGTTGGATCAGTGGTGACACTATTATCTTCAAAACAGTCATACATAAAGCAATGTGGGTAAAATCAAGGATAAATTAGACAACAAGTTTAATCATTAGCTGAGCCCGACCAAATTCTTTAGAAGAAGCCCCCTCCAGATACTGTATGGAAGATTATTAGTTCGGTTTAGTTTAATTTAGAGATACAGCGCGGAAACAGGCCCTTCGGCCCACCGAGTCCGCACCGACCAGCGATCCCCGCACACTAACAGTATCCGACACTCAAATAAGGACAATTTACATTTGTACAAAGCCAGTTAACCTACAAACTTGTACGTATTTGGAGTGTGGGGGGAAACCGAAGATCTCGGGGCAAATGCACGCGGTCACGGGGAGAACGTACAAACTCCGTACAGACAGCGGCCCCGTAGTCAGGTTCGAACCCGCGTCTCTGGCGCTGAAACCGCTGCACTGCACCACTTCATCCTCTCTCCTCCCCTCGTCTCCTCCTGAAGCTTTCCTATTTTACTGGCTTTCAAGAGCGAAGAGTATTTTATTGTCATATGTCCCAGATAGAACAATGAAATTCTTACGTGCCGCAGCTCAACAGAATATGTAAACATAGTACTCTGCAAACGACATAATAAACGAGAGGAAAAAGAAATTCAGTGCCTTTCAACCTCCTCCTGTCTTGAATGTTCCCGCAGATGTTCTGCCCCCTCATTCTTTAGAGGTTTAGCTTAGTTTAGAGATTCAGCATGGAAATGGGCCCTTCGGCCCACCAAGTCCATGCCGTCCCTAAACTTCCCAGTGTGCTTTGTTTATTTCCATGTCCTGTGGTATCTTAGCACTGGGACCAAAACAGATACAAATGTGAATGTGTGCAAGATGATAATGGCAATGTGTTTCTGCAGAGAGAATGCATTGCAGTTACATCAGCAGGTAACTGATGTGTAGACAATGGAATGGACCATCATGGCAGCTGGGAAATATTGTGTTCAGGGAATTAAATGTTTTTGAATTAATGAGCTGCGATCAACAATGGTGACAATCAAACTCTAGCAATGTTGCAAAGTCCCTTCTGACTCATTTGAGAAGGAAATCTGTCATCCGTGTACAGTCTGGGCAGGTATAGTTTAGTTTAGTGATACAGCATGGAATCAGGCCCTTTGGCCCACTGAGTCCACCCCGACCAACAATCACCGGTACACTCGTTCCGTGCTATCCCACGCTCACACCCTACACACTAAGGGCAATTTACAGCAGCCAATTAATTAATCTACAAACTTCCACGTCCTTGTAGCAATGTTACAAAATTTTGAGATTTTAAAAATCAAGTCTGCAATTTAGCCCATCAGATAAAGCATAAAAAGAAGTTTAATTTGACACCTAATTTACTTTCATATCTTCAGTATTAAGAAAGTTATGGCCATTTTCATACTCGGAAATGAGCATCTTGCTTCCCATTGCCTTTCAATTGACTTAACTCAAAAGCTGTGATCTGGAAAAAATAAAAGTCCATAACATTCTTAAAAATTAAGAGAACTCAATGAAATTTTCAGTTATTATAGATTGAAGCATTCTGAAACAAATATTAAACAATCTTACTTGGATTACCTGAAATTAAAGCATATAATTAGTTAGTTATCTAATTGTAGCTAATTACAAAATTCAATGAGTAGATCTAAACATCTATCAATTTCTTAAGAAAAGATAAACTTTTTTTAAATTGCCTAAGTGTCCAAATAACATTCACACAATAATCCACAATATAACATAATTTTTAAATCTCATTTTCATGATTTTCGGGGCCAAATGGAAGGAATTTAGTGTTTTATGCCTGTAAATTAATGGCCATTTAAATCAACTAGCGAGTGGGTTTTAGTGGAATGCGGTGGATTAGAACGTTGTGGTTAGCGGTGAAGTCGGGAGGAAAAATACTGGGGGTTCATACATTTTTTGGGGAACCCATTTCGCAACATAAAAATATTATTAATGCCTCCCGAAAAACCAACTTTTAATATAAAAATAAAGTACCTTTTTTTCTCCCCTACGCAAAATGCTTCCGGTTGTCTGCGCTCACGGCTTTTGAAGGTGATTTTTAAATTACTCTAGTTAATAAATAATCTAGAATAATTTAAAAATACCACCATTCATTAAATGTCGGAGCGATTTTTCTTCAGCAACCAAATCGCCCGACATTCATCGATTATCCAGGCCTGTGGAAAAACGGCACTTTAAGCCCGCCCCCCTCTGCAAGGCGCGAAAGTCGCGCACACGGGGAGCTGCAGAAGTGCAGCGCCGCTAAAGGTAAGTTTTGTAACATACCTACGTCCTTGGACGATGGGAGGAAGCCGGAGCACCCGGATAAACCCGTGCGGTCACAGAGAGAATGTACAAACTCAATGCAAACAGATCGCATAGTCAGGTTTGAACCCGGGTCTCTGGCGCTGTAAGGCAGTAACTACTGCTGCGCCACTGTGTCACCGCTCTGGGGACAGTGTTTGAAGCAATTGAAGTGCTGACAAAGTGTTGGTCTCAACATTACTCCAATCCTACACACATAGTTATCTTTGAACTACACTCTAGCATAACAATGCAAGGCACTTATCGAGGGCTCTTTAGGATGGGTAATAAATGCTGGCCTCCTCAGAACTACTAAAAGTATGTAAAACGACATGATGCAATTTCCTTCTGTACTTCTGTACTTGGTTTTGAATATTGATTTCTCTAATTTCAAGTAACCCTTGCGTTCCCTCTATCTCCATCCCTCCCCAACCCTAGTCACCCTGCTGGTTTTACTGTTCATATCCTTTTGTTATCAGCTCTTCCACAGCCAACAATGGACCATTGTGGGCTCCACCTTTCTTTGGCCACCAGTGCTGGCTCTGATTTGTTCTGAACCTTTTCATACCTCATAGAGGTGTAGACAGGCCCTTTGCCCCTTCGAGTCCACGCCACCCAACAATCACCCACACTACTATTTTTATCTTATCCCAGTTTCACATCCTACACAATCGGGGCAGTTTACAGAAGACAAACGGTAGGTTTTTAGGTTTGTAGGTTTTTTACCTACAAACCTGCTCATCTTTGGAATGTGGGAGGAAACCGGAGCTCCCGCGGAGAAAAGCCACGCGGTCAGGATCGAACCCGGGTCTCTGCCAAGTTTGACTCTTAGTCTGAAACACCACCTATTCCTTGTCTCCGGAGATACTGCCAGACCTGCGGAGCTCCTCCAGCTTTTTGTGTGTCTGCCTTTGCTGTAAACCAGCATCTGCAGTTCCCACCTACACATTGATTTGATCAGTTTTTCTGCAGCTTATTTGAACCACAGTTGCACCAAGTGATTGCTGAGCCACACACATCCTTGGTTAACTCCCTTGATGTGTATTCCATTAGAAACCAGTTGCATTGAAGAGCCTGTGTGAGGTGACAGCACAGCCTGACACACTGTGTGTAGCTGCTTTTCAGCTCATTTTTTCAAAATTACACACGTCCTCAAAGCCTTTCGTGGCAAAACGGAATTTTAATATAAAACGTCAGCTGATTCGGGAATGAATGATTTTTTTCATTATTGCCAGTTACCAAACCTATTTTCATGGGATTTGTCATTTGTGAAGCAATTTAAAAGAAGAACAAGAGAGGGGAGTTATTGAGTGGGCGATCATTGCAAGTTGAAAAAAAAGTGGAAAAAAATGTGTTCAAGACTATTGCTTTTGGTGCTACAAGTGCGACAAGTCTTTTCAGAAAGAGACAGTCATTTTCTTATTACACTTTACATGTGGTGTGCTGATTACTACCTAAATATGTTGAGGTTTAAAAACACTGTCTTCATTAAAACTCTTTGTTTCCATCAAGGCGCCAGGGTTTAAGGAGTGCTGGAGTACTGTACTGATGGATTTGTGAGACTGTACCGCCTGGACTCGTGAGACTGAGCAGACTTGCGCATGCTTTTCCAATATTCCTTTCATTAATGTACAATCAAGCTGAAATTCCACCATGGAATTGTTTGAGGTTCTGACAAAGATCGACACAAAATGCTGGAGTAACTCACTGGGTCAGGCAGCATCTCTGGAGAAAAGAAATAGGTGACATTTCGGGTCGAGACTCGGGCTCACCTGCCTCAGAGGGCGGTGGAGGCTGGTTCACTGGATACATTCAAGAGAGAGCTAGATAGGGCTCTTAAAGATAGCGGAGTCAGGGGATATGGGGAGAAGGCAGGAACGGGGTACTGGTTGGGGGTGATCAGCCATGATCACATTGAATGGCGGTGCTGGCTCGAAGGGCCGAATGGCCTACTCCTGCACCTATTGTCTATTGTCTATTGTTTATTGAGACCCTTCTCCAGACTCCTTTGAAGAAGGGTCCTGAAGAAGGGTCTCAACCTGAAACATCACGTATTCCTTTTATCCAGGGATGCCTGGCCCGCTGAGCTCGTCTAGCATTTTGTGTCTACCTTCGGCGTCAACCAGCATCTGCAGTTCGTTGAAATTCTGATAGTTCAACATCAGGCTCATTGGGTGCTGATTTCTGCATTCCCTCTAATGCTGGAGTGTTGGAGATGCAAAGCGCTGGAGTAACTCCGCGGGTCAGGCAGCAACCGTGGAGAAGAAGGATGGGTTATGATACGGGATGGGACCCTTCTTCAGACCCGACACGAAACATCACCCATCCTTTAGCTCCAGTGATGCCACCTGATCTGTTGAGGTACTCCAGCACCTTTTGTCTATCTTCGGTTTAAAGCAGCAAGTGCAGTTCCTTTCTACACACTATGCCCCCTCTATACTCCCTTTATGCTCCCCTTTTCCTCATCTGAGGAAAGACATTCTTGCCATAGTGGGAATACAGAGAAGGTTCACCAGACTGATTCCTAGGATGGCAGGACTTCCATATGAAGAAAGACTGGATAGACTCGGCTTGTACTCGCTGGAATTTAGGAGATTGAAGGGGGATCTTATAGAGGCTTACAAAATTCTTAAGGGGTTGGACAGGCTAGATGCAGGAAGATTGTTCCTGATGTTGGGGAACTCCAGAACAAGGGGTCACAGTTTATGGATAAGGGGGAAGTCTTTTAGGACTGAGATGAGAAGATCTTTTTTCACACAGAGAGTGGTGAGTCTGTGGAATTTCATTTCGGAGTCACGTGAGTGACTTCGTGAAGAGCCCGCCGGCGCGCATGCTTGACTATAACCGACGTCCTGGAATTCCTCGCGGGGTTGCACCATGATGAACACTTAAGCTACAGTGCCATCAACAGCGCCAGGAGCGCTCTATCATTCTACCTCAATATTGAGGTGGGATCCAACAGGCTAGTGTCCAGGCTCATGCGGGGTATTTTCAATACGAATCCGCCTACACCACGTTACCATATCACCTGGGATGTCAGGGACGTTTTAACTCTGCTCAGGACGTGGTCCCCCATGGAAGGGCTCCAGCTGGACAAACTCACCATGAAGCTGGTAATGTTACTAGCGCTGACTTCAGCACAGAGGGTACAGACACTCCATAAACTATGTGTCGACAGAATGATGTCTACCCCCACAGAAGTAGTTTTCTTTGTTGACGAGCTACTAAAGCAGCACAGACCTGGGTGCACAGGGCTGCAGCTGAAGTTCCCGGCATACCCCGCCGATGCTAGGCTATGCTTAGCCTCCCATATCCGTTACTACGTCAAGGTGACGGCAAGCATCAGAGGAATGGAGAGATACCTGCTTGTCACTCATAAGAGACCTCACCATCGAGTGACAACACAGACGATATCCAGGTGGCTTCGAGTCGTCTTGGGTAAGTCAGGTATCGACACTAATGTGTTCAAATCTCATTCCACCAGGGCTGCATCGACGTCGGCGGCGAGGGTCATGGAGGTGCCCATGGACCATATTTTCGCCACAGCAGGATGGGCTAATGAAGCTGTGTTCCAGCGGTTCTACAACCGGCCCGTTGCTGCGCCTCTACAGTTCGCGGAAGCCGTGCTAAATGCGGGGCAAGAACGTGGAGATGTCCCCGAATGAGGGGTTTTTTGATTTGTTTGTTAATAAATATGCTTTGTTTTGCAGTATGGACTAGTCAGCAAGTTATTCCTCCCATCCATCCCTGGTAGTGGTGTGACAGCATGGACGTGGTCCAGGGCGTGTCATCACAGAAGCTTTGAAGTCTTCACGAAGTCACTCACGTGACTCCGAAATGAAATAGTAAGATTGAACGAGAACTTACCAGTTCGAAGGTTGATCTTTATTTCATGAGGAGTCGAAGTGAGGGATTTCGTGCCCTCCTCGCCCAACCCTCAATCACCTTCATCTGGTAATCTTAGTCATTTCATTCTTACTATGTGAAGTCATTTCTTTTGATTGGTTTCTGTGATTCCACGCCGCTACTTTGAAGTGTGTTGAGCATGCGCGCCGGCGGGCTCTTCACGAAATCCCTCACTTCGACTCCTCATGAAATAAAGATCAACCTTCGAACTGGTAAGTTCTCGTTCAATCTTACTATTCTCTGCCTCAGAAGGTAATTGAGACCAGTTCATTGGCTATATTTAATAGGGAGCTAGATGTAGCCCTTGTGGCTAATGGGATCAGGGGGTATGGAGAGAAGGCAGGTACAGGATACTGAGTTGGATGATCAGCCATTATCATATTGAATGGCGGTGCAGGCTTGAAGGGCCGAATGGCCTACTCCTGCACCTATTTTCTATGGTTCTATGATTCTATGATTAAAGCAATCAGGGCTCAAGTTCTTATGTCCCATTTAAACTCACCAGGGGCCGGGTTCCTGAGCTCACTACAGTTTGCTTATTATAACGTGTGCAGAGGTTCAGTAAATGCTTGCTCTCCTTGCTATCTAGTCAAAAATGACCAAATGTGAGTACAAGATTATCTTCAGGAAAAGCACGCAGAGAGTTTCTGCATTCTGTCGACTCCAGCAGCTGCCCCTCCACCACAGAGCACCAAGGGGAGGGGGGAAACGCAGGAGTTACTTGAAATTAGATAAATCAATATTCGCACTGTACCACTGGGTTGTAAGCTGCCCAAGTGAAATATGAGGTGCTGTTCCTCCAATTTGCGCTGGGCCTCACCCTGGCAGTGGAGGGGGCCCAGGACAGAAAGGTCAGTGTGGGAATGGGACGGGTAGTTAAAGTATTTGGCAACCCGAGAGATCGTACAGGCCAAGATCTCTTCAGAAGTGTACTTTAGAAGTGTGTTGGATTAATAATTGGAATACCATCCACGATGTAGTTGCTGCTTCCGGTGCCAGAGACCTGGGTTCAATACTGCCCACGGGTGCTGTCTGTAAGGAGATCTCCCCGTGACCACATGGGTTTTCTCCGAGATCTTCGGAGATTTCCTCCCGCGCTCCAAAGAGGTACAGGTTTGTTGGTTAATAGGCTTGGCACAAACAATGTAAATTGTCCCTAGTGTGTGTAGGATAATGTACGGGGATCGCTGGTTGGTGCGGACTCGGTGGGCCGAAGGGCCTGTTTCCGCGCTGTGTCTCTAAACTAAACTAAAGATCCAATACGCTGGAAAATCTGCCGGGCTGGTGAGTGTGCCAGATGAATGGAGTTTTGCTTCAGGGTAGTACCATTTGTAGGGAGCTACGAATGGTACTCGGCTCACATACGAATGGGATGTTAGCTTTCATAGCAAAAGGATTTGAGTATAGGAGCAGGGAGGTTCTACTTCACTTGTATAGGGTCTTGGTGAGACCACACCTGGAGTATTGCGTACAGTTCTGGTCTCCAAATCTGAGGAAGGACATTATTGCCGTAGAGGGAGTGCAGAGAAGGTTCACCAGACTGATTCCTGGGATGTCAGGACTGTCTTATGAACAAAGACTGGATAGACTCGGTTTATACTCTCTAGAAGTTAGGAGATTGAGAGGGGATCTTATAGAAACTTACAAAATTCTAAAGGGGTTGGACAGGCTAGATGCAGGAAGATTGTTCCCGATGTTGGGGAGATCCAGGACAAGGGGTCACAGCTTAAGGATAAGGGGGAAATCCTTTAGGACCGAGATGAGAAGGACTTTTTTCACACACAGAGTGGTGGGTCTCTGGAACTCTCTGCCACAGAGGGCAGTTTAGGCCAGTTCATTGGCTATATTTAAGAGGGAGTTAGATGTGGCCCTTGTGGCTAAGGGGATCAGAGGGTATGGAGAGAAGGCAGGTACGGGATACTGAGTTGGATGATCAGCCATGATCATATTGAATGGCGGTGCAGGGTCGAAGGGCCGATGGCCTACTCCTGCACCTAATTTCTATATTTCTATGTTGCTATGAGCTGGAGGGACACACTTTGCCATTCGGCCCTTTTGAGCTTCATTCTCCTTGTAGTAAAATCGCAGATAAACCCCCCCATGGCAATTTTTTTCACAGGCAGGGCAAAACTTCAGAAGAACCCTGTGCACCAAGGATTATCGCAGGGAGTGATGGATGGATTCCATTTGGAGCAAGTGAACTTTAACCCTGGGCTTGTTCAATGCTAGTCTCACCCGTGAATGCTCCTAAATCAGCCTTTATAGGAGCCTGCTGCTTGTGCTAAAATAGCCGGGAATCAATAGTCCGATTGTTGTTATGATGGATGGTATAAATATTCGATGAATAACACTGGAATCGCTGAGAGTGAGGATTGAATGTGATCTGAGGGTGTTAGTCATCCAAGCACTTAATGTGTCAATCTAGTATGGGCAGCAATCAAGGCTGTCTGACATTGTTAAATCAAGTCTGGACAAGTCACGCTTGTAATGAGCTGTGCAGTATTTAATTCTGATCTCCAAAGCATGGGCAGTCTTTCAAATGCTCGTGGGAAGACTGCGAAAACTGGAGATTTTAATTGGCAGGATGTAATGCAGGAGAGGGAGAACTTGTCGAGGAGTTTGGGAAAGGAAACAAGATGAAGTTGGCACCTTCCCCACACGACCCTCACCAACTTCCACAGATGCCATTTTATCGGGATGCATGGCAGCATGGTTTGGGAACAGCTCCGTCCAAGACTGCAAGGAGTTGCAGAGAATTGGGGTCACAGTCCAGAACATCACACAAACCGTCCTCCCTTCCATTGGCTCCATTTGCACCTCACGCTGCCTCGGCAAGGCCAGCAGCATCGTCAAGGATGAGACGCACCCTGGCCACTCCCTCTCCTCCCCTCTGCCATTGGGCAAAAGGTATAGAAGTGTGAAAATGCTCAACTTATAGCGAGACACGTGCTGTTAAACAAAATGATCTTTATTGAGTTAAACAAAGAACAGCTCACAGGCGGCTGTGGAGGGTTCTCCCAAACTTCTATATATATACCAAGGCACACCCCAAGACCACGTGATGACTTCTTCTTGCCAAACCTAGTCAAGTGACCCTGCCAGTCCTAGGGATGAGGGTTCTCCCAATAAGTGGCCAAACCACTGGGTGGCGCCACAAACTCCAGATTCAGGGGCAGTTTCTTCCCAGCTGTTATCAGACAATGGAACCGCCCTCCCAACAACTAGAGAGCTGTCCCTGGCTGCCATCAACCTCATTGGAGACCCAACGACTATCTTTGATCTGATTTTTCCGGACTTTATCTTGCACTAAATGTTATTCACGTTATTCCCTTTATCCTGTGCCTGTGCACAGTGAATGGCACAATTGTAATCATGTATAGTCTTTACGTTAACTGGATAGCATGCAACAAAAGCTTTCCACTGTACCTCTCACATCCCATGCTTACTCGCCTTAGCATGGACCCTTACCCACCAATGAATCTTCTGCCACAGTCCATGTACATTCTCCCCTATCATTGCCTCTGTTCACCATTTGAATCTCACCCCTATCCCTTGCACAGTTCCCTTGCCCCTCACTCTCCTACTTTAATAAGTGCATTTTCCCTTTTCATGGATTCATAGCATGGTGGTGCAGTGGTACAATTGCTGCCCCACAGCGCCAGGGACCTGGCATCGATCCTGACTACCGCTGCTGTCTGTATGTAGTTTGTACATTCCCCCTATGTCTGGGTGGGTTTTCTCTCCGGTTTCCTCCCACACTCCAAAGACAGGTGCAGGTTTGTAGGTAAATTGGCTTCGGTAAAATTGTAAATTGACCTGAGGGTGTAGGATAGTGTATGGGGTGATCGCTGGACGGCACAGACTCAGTGGGCTGAAGGGCCAGTTTCCACGCTGTATCTCAAAAGTCTAAAGATTCTGCCCACTCATTGAGAGTCTGAAGTGGGGTCCCGATTCGAAACATTGCCTATCCATGTCCTCCAGATATGCTGCCTGATCTGATGAATTACTCCAGCACTTTGTATTTAGGCATTGAAGGCCTTTGCACACCCTGTACATCCTCATTTTTCACAAAGTTTGTTTGTCTATTGGAGGAACAAATCCAAAATTTCCCAATGCTTAGTGTGAAACATCCTTCCTAATTTTACGAAAAAACATAGAAACATAGAAAATAGGTACAGGAGGGGCCCATTTGGGCCTTCGACCCTGCACCGCCATTCATTATGATCATGGCTGATGATCCACAATCAGTAACCCGTGCCTGCCTTCTCCCCATATCCCTTGATTCCACTAGCTCCTGGAGCTCTATCTAATTCTCTTTTAAATTCATCCAATGAATTGGCCTTAGTTGCCTTCTGTGTCAGAGGATTCCACAAATTCACAACTCTCTGGGTGAAAACGTTTTTTCTCATCTCAGTTTTAAATGGCCTCCCCTTTATTCTTAGACCGTGGCCCATGGTCCTGGACTCCCCCAACATTGGGAACAGTTTCCTGCATCTAGTTTGTCCAGTTCTTTTATAATTATATACGTTTCTATAAGATACCCTCTCATCCTTCTACATTCCAGTGAATACAAGGCCAGTCTTTGCAATCTTCCTCTTAAGGGGTTGGAAAGGCTAGATGCAGGAAGATTGTTCCCGATGTTGGGGAAGTCCAGGACAAGGGGTCACAGCTTAAGGATGAGGGGGAAATCCTTTAAGACAGAGATGAGAAATACTTTTTTCACACAGAGAGTGGTGAGTCTCTGGAACTCTCTGCCACAGAGGGTAGTTGAGGTCAGTTCATTGGCTATATTTAAGAGGGAATTAGATATGGCCCTTGTGGCTAAGGGGATCAGAGGGAAGGCAGGTGCGGGATACTGAGTTGGATGATCAGCCATGATCATATTTTGGAAGGCGATGCAGGCTCAAAGGGCTGAATGGCCTACTCCTGCACCTAATTTCTATGTTCTATGACAGTCCCGCCATCCCAGGGATTAACCTCGTGAACATACGCTGCACTGCCTCAATGGCAAGAATGTCCTTCCTCAAATTAGGAGACTAAAACTGCGCACAATACTCCCAGGTGTGGTCTCACCAGGGCCCTGAATAACTGCAGAAGGACCTCTTTACTCCTTTACTCAAATCTTCTTGTTATGAAGGCCAACATGCCATTAGCTTTCTTCACTGCCTGCTGTACCTGCATGTTTACTTCCAGTGACTGATGTACAAGGACACCCAGGTCTCGTTGCACTTTTCTTTTTCCTAATCTGACACCATTGAGATAATAATCTGCCTCCTTGTTTTTGCCACCAAAGTGGATAACCTCACATGTATCTACATTATACTGCATCTGCCATACATCTGCCCACTCACTCAACCTGTCCAAGACACCCTGCAACCTCCAAGCATCCTCTTTGCAGTTCACACTGCCACCCAGCTTTGTGTCATCTGCAAATTTGCTAGTGTTACTTTAATCCCATCATCTAAATAATTAATATATATTGTAAATAGTTTCTGCCCCAGCACCGGGCCTTGCGGTACCCCACTAGTCACTGCCTGCCATTCTGACAGGCACCCGTTTATTCCTACTCTTTGTTTCCTGTCTGCCAACCAATTTTTCATCCATGTCAATATCCTACCCCCAATACCATGTGCTCTACTTTTGCCCACTAACTCCTGAGTGGGACCTTATCAAAGGCTTTCTGAAAGTCCAGATACACTACATCCACTGACTCTCCTTCATCCGTTTTACTTGTCACATCCTCAAAAAATTCCAAGAGATTAGTCCAGCAGGATTTCCCCTTCATAAATCCATGCTGACTTGGACCGATCCTGTTACTGCTATCCAAATGCGCCGTTATCATTTCTTTAATAATTGACACCAGCATCTTCCCCACCACCGATGTCAGGCCAACTGGTCTATAATTCCCCATTTTCTCTCTCGCTCCTCTCTTGAAAAGTGGGATAACATTAGCTACCCTTCAATCCACATGAACTGATCCTGAATCTACAGAACATTGGAAAATGATCACCAATGCATCCACGATTTCTAGAGCCACCTCCTTGAGTACCCTGGGATGCAGACCATCAGGCCCTGGGGATTCATCAGCCTTCAGCCCCATCAGTCGAGCCAATGCTATTTCATGCATAATGCAAATTTCTTTCAGTTCCTCTATCTCCCTAGATCCTCTGTGCTCTCGTACATCTGGGAGATTGTTTGTGTCTTCCTTATTGAAGACAGAACAAAAATACCTGTTCAACTCTTCTGCCATTTCCTTGTTCCCCATAATAATTTCACCTGTTTCTGCCTTCAAGGGACCCACATTTGTCTTTACTAATCTTTTTTTCTCTTAACATACATAAAGAAGCTTTTATTATCCTTCTTTATATTCTTGTCCAGCTTACCCTCGTACTTCATCTTTTCACCCACGCAAGCCACGGGGAGAACGCAGAAACTGCTTACTAACAGCACTCATATTCAGGATCGAACCCTGGTCTCTGGCGCTGTAAGGTAGCAACTCTACCATTGCGGCACCGTGCTGCCCAGATCTAGGAACTATCAGGCCCACCGACTATCTTTAATCAGACTTTAAACACTAATCCCATTATCATATACCTGTGCACTATGCTTGTCATGTCTAGTCTGTCCGCTGGCTGGATAGCATGAAAAAAACAAAATAGTTTTTCACTGGACGAGAAATTAAACAAACTTAACTAATTTTTGCTAACTTGACCTTTTTTCCTGTGCGATCTCACCTGTAGAACAAGTTGATTTTGATTTCCTTATCAAGTCATTTAACATTTTAAACACTCTGCTCAGTCTTCTAAAGCCAAGGGAATAAAAGCCAAATGTAGGCAATCTATCTTGTAGATCTAAGCCCCAGTGACATCCTGCTGAATCAGCACTGTGTTCATTCAATGGTAGTGCAGAGCTTCTGAATGAATGTAACAAGACTCCATGTAAATGAAGCATTGCTTCCTCTCCTCTGTATCCCAGTCTCCTTCAGGTAAAAATATATCCTGGTTCCGACCCGGGATCGATCCTGACTACAGGTGCTGTTTGTAAGGACTTTATACGTTCTCCCCGTGACTGCGTAGGTTTTCTTGGAGATCTTCAGTTTCCCCCCACACTCCAAAGATGTCCAGGTTTGTAGGTGATTAGGCTTGATATCATTGTAAGTTATGTTCTTCTTATCGAGTCCACACACAAGATTAGAAGTTGTTCAGCCAGAGCTGAACACACTTCTCGGCATCTGCACACAATGGTGTCCGTCTTGTCACTTCTTGTGCGTGGTGGTGGAAAGATTGGTAGAAACAGGGCCGCAACGTGAACGCTCCTTCCTTGACCCCGTAAGTTATGTTAGTGCGTGGGGTTGCTGGTTAGTGAGGACTCGGTGGGTCGAAGGGCCTGTTTCCGCGCTGTATCTCTAAACTAAATTAAACTAAATCTGCATAAAACTGCTACCCTTGAAAAATGATTGCAGCAACAAAGATCTCCAGATGCTGGTCAATGCACAAAAGGACACTACTTGGGATGGTTCATATGTTTATAAATAGCTGGGAAGAAACTGTTAAAGAAGGAACTGCAGATGTTGGAAAATCGAGGGTACACAAAATGCTGGAGAAACTCAGCGGGTGCAGCAGCATCTATGGAGCGAAGGAGATAAGGCAACGTTTCGGGCCGAAACCCTTCTTCAGACTGATGGGGGGTGGGGGGAGGCGGGGGGAAGAAAGGAAAAAGGAGGAGGAGGAGCCCGAGGGCTGAGGGAGAGGTAGGAAGGGGAGGAGACAGCAAGGGTTAATAGAATTGAGAGAATTCTATGTTCATGCCAAGAGGATGCAGACTCCCCAAGCGGAATATGAGGTGCTGTTCCTCCAATTTGCGGTGTTGCTCACTCTGGCCGTGGTGGAGGCCCAGGACAGAGAGGTCAGATACGGAATGGGAGGGGGAGTTGAAGTGCTGAGCCACCTGGAGGTCGGGTTGGTTATTGCGGACCGAGCTGAGGTGTTCGGCGAAACGATCGCCAAGCCTCCGCTTGGTCTCACCGATATAGATGAGTTGACATCTAGAGCAGCGGATGCAATAGATGAGGTTGGAGGAGGTGCAGGTGAACCTCTGTCGGACCTGGAACGACTGCTTGGGTCCATGAATGAAGTGGAAGGGGGAGGTAAAGCGACAAGGTTGCAAGGGAAAGTGCCCGGGGAAGGGGTGGAGCGGGAGGGAAGGGAAGAATTGACAAGGGAGTTGCGGAGAGAGCGGTCTTTGCGGAAGGCAGACGGGGGGGAGATGGGAAGATGTGGCGAGTGGTCCCTGAATCTGGAGGTGTGCGTTTTCACACTTATTTTCACCTCTTACCTGATGAGAAAATGCTGGATTAAACTCAACGGGTCCAGCAACATCTTAGGAGAACGTGGATAGGTGACGTTTTGGCTCAAGACCCTTCCTCAGATCATTAGCCGCAAAGTGCATTGTGAACGCCCTAGTCATGAGTAGCTTCACCTTTTTTCTCCTTTTAACCCTATAGTGACTAATCTCATTTTAACTGCATGATTACCTTTCTAATGTGGTTCATTAAGAACTCCAATTGTGGATGCTGGGAGATGGAACTGTGATTAAGAAGGAACTGCAGATGCTGGAAAAATCGGAGGTAGACAAAAGTGCTGGAGAAACTCAGCGGGTGCAGCAGCATCTATGGAGCGAAGGAAATAGTCAACGTTAAAACGTTGCCTATTTCCTTCGCTCCATAGATGCTTCTGCACGCGTTGAGTTTCTCCAGATGGAACTGTGTCTACTGGCAAAGCTTGGTCTAATTCCCCTTATTACCCGAAGCTCCCTACCTTTAACTATAACTTCATTACATAACGGACAGGGGGAGTTTTAAGGATGAGGCTCCCCTGGTGTTGCACAAGCCACCCTGGCCTCGGGCAATGGTGCTCTCTTTAAATCATTCAAGAAGCACTGGATCTCGATCTCCAATCTCCTGGCCCACTGGGCAGCACTTTGCCTGAAGCCATTTTCTCTGCGCGTTCAAAGAAGCTGCTCAAAAGTCTGTCTGCGTCCTAATGCAGATACCTTCTGTTCTCCAGCAAGAACTCCCTGTTGATTGAGCACAGCTGAGAGGCTGCTATTAAGTTCACGGTTTAATTAGGAGACGCTCTTCAAGTGGCCTTTCCTGGGAGCGGTTTCAGTCCTTTACCCTTATGGGGTCCACTTTGACACAGTGTACAAGTTCAGCCGACGAAGGAAAGAATAGCAGCCTTCCCACGATAACATTAACCCTTTCCTTCTCAAATTCTAGTCAATGCCTACTATGTTCTGTTGTGCTGAAGCAAAGCAAGAATTTCATTGTCCTATCAGGGACACATGACAATGAACTCACTTGACTTGACTTGAATTTAGTCTAATCCCGGCTGCTTAATAATGTAACTTAACTCCTGACATTTCAGAACATGTCATCAGTCCCATTGTCCAGAGCGTCTTTCAGCTCTGAAAATTCTCCTGTCTTTCCCCCCATTCCCCCCTGGGCTGGGCTGCACTGATAGGATTGTTCTGCGGAAACAAAGAACTGCGGATGCTGGTTAATGTCAAAGATAAAGTGGGGCGGGTTCGCGGTGAGGGCTGGAGGTCAGATGGGCCTGTGGTGGGTGCCGGACGTTGGTCGAGGACGCGCCATCGAGAGGGACCCAGCGTGGGGGGGGGGGGGGGTCCGCCGAGAACAATTGCCTTACGCAGTGGTATTGCTGCTGCCTTACTGCGCCAGAGACCCGGGTTCGATCCTGACTACGGGTTCTCGTCTAAAAGTGCTCCCCGTGAGCTGTGTGGGTTTTCTCCGAAATCTTCAGTTTCCTCCCCAAGCTCTAAAGACGTATAGGCTTGTATGCTCATTGGCTTGGTGTAAATGTAAAATTGTCCCTAGCGTGTGTAAGGTAGTGTTAATGTGTTAATGCGCGGGATCGCTGGCCGGTGCGGACTCGGTGGGCTGAAGGGCCTTTTTCCGCACTGTATCTCTAAACTAAACACAAAACTCAACTAAACAATAGAGCGACTCGGGGGGGGGGGGGGGGGGGGGGGGGGTTGGGGGTCGCCGAGGTCAACGAGGGAGCATCTGGGCTACATTGAACACTTTGTAGCTTTAACAGCGCCCTATACATGGCGACTCTTTGCATACTTTGTGTGCGGTTGGTGTAATAAACAATTGCACTGTGTCACGCGTCAGATGTGATAATAAAGAATCCTTCATTCATAATCACAAAATCTCTGTGGAACCAGGATAGGTGACGTTCGGGTGGGATCCCTTCTTCAGACTAGACCCCCACCCCTCCCCCCCCTATAGAACGAGAGAGGATATGCGATCAGACCTTCCTATGCTGAGGTCCTGCCTCCAAAGTCTTGTGGAATGAAGACAATATTTTTTTAAATTATTTTATTTTATTGTTTTTACCAGAAGCAGTGTACAAAAGTATAAACCGCGGCATATGACATAATACATTCATTATACAGCTTTAATTTTAATTTTTAGCTAAAATGAAAAAGAAAAAAGAGAGAAAAAGCAAGAAAGAGAGAGTGAATGTGTAAGAATCGAACCCCTAGACTACCAAATTGGTGTAGTCGAAGAGTGAGTAAATAAAAGAAATGAGACAAACGTAAAGAAATATAAAGACAAAAACAGAAAAAAAAACAAAAAGTGATGATACACCTGCTTCATATCTCTCCCCACCCATCACCCAACCCGTAAGTCGGTTTAATTCCAAAGTTGTGTTGCACCATACTATCCTTGTAATGAATCAATGAATGGAGTCCATGTCTTCGAAAATTGGAATGAAGACATTCAAGGCTCCATTGCCGCTGTCAGCTATGAAGCCCACCTCTCTCAGCTTTTCCACCTCCCTTAGCTGACCGCCTTGGGTTAGGCGTTCAAATGTTGGAAACCAGTAAAAGCAAGGTCAAGCCATGACCGTGTCCGCTTGCTCAGCTCATACACCTCGGGGAGAGAAAGTTGCGGGTTCACATTCCAGCTCTAGGAAGTAAGCACTTAATCTGGGCAGACATCTCCAGAGAGCACTGCATTGAGATGTCCGTGAACCTGCTTCAATGTGATATTAAACCTGTTCAGGTGCATATTAAAGATCTCACGCTAATCAGATAAACAGAAGGTCGTTTGACTAACGTTCCTTCCACCAGCAGCACACTGGAAATGTTTTAAATGGTAATATTTCCCTCACAGAGTGCAAGTGTGCAGTTGTGCACAGTTCCCTTACAGATGCAGGAGGGAGGGGGGGTTATGTCTCTGAGCGTTTAACAATACCTATGCGGGCAGTTTACTCATTTAATTTTTTTTATAATCCATAAGAAAAATAAATTGTCTCCAAAGGTGATGTTTAGTTTTGTGTTTAGTTTCACAGCACGGAAACAGGCCCTTCGGCCCACTGAGTCCGTGCTGACCAGCGATCACCCGTGCACTAGCACTGGCCTACACACTCGGGACAATTTATAATCTTCACCAAAGCCAATTAAACGTTAAACGTGCACATCTTTGGAGGGTGGAAGGAAACCGGAGCGCTTGGTGGAAACCTACGCGGTCGCGGGGAGAACATACAAACTCCGTCAAGACAGCACCCCTGGTCAGGATCGAACCCGGGTCTCTGGTGCTGTTAACCCTACCACTGCGCCACTGTGCCACTCCAATGATGGATTAGCATAAGAATCCAATGGAATCATTAATGTCCATAAGGGAAGGGAAGGTAGTTCCAGCTCAGTCTGGTCCTAAATATGTTCTTGAGTGAAGAAGATGAGAAAGCTATTAGGCTCCATATGAATGGGCAATAAATACTGTTCTTGTTGATGACACAGACAGCCTGAGACAGAACATTTAAAAATCTTATTTGTGGGGTTGGCTGCTCTATGAATTGATACATAACAACATTTGCATTTGTGTACATCACTCCTTTCAAGTGGTAATTTAATATATTTTGAGTTTAGTTTATTATCACGTGCACCGAGGTACAGTGAAAATCTTTTGTTGAGTGCTATCCAGTCAGTGGAAAGACAATACATGATTGTAATCGAGCCATCCACAGTGTACAGATACGTGATAAAGGGAATAACGTGAATAACCTTTTTCTGTAACATAAAGCCAGTAAAGTCTGATTAAAGATAGTCCGAGGGTCTCCAATGAGGTAGATAGTAGTTCAGGACTGCTCTCTAGTTGTTGATAGAATGGTTCAGTTGCTGGATATCAGCTGGCTCATAATCATTCAGCAGCCCTTCGGCCCAACTTGCCCACACCAGTCAATCTGTCCCATCTATACGTCCCACCTACCTGCGTTTGGCCCATGCTCCACTAAACCTGTCCTATCCATTCACCTGTCTAAATGTTTCTTCAACATTGTTATAGTAAAATGTTACATACATGCGGTACAATGTTACATATACATTATATATTATGTAATGTATACATATACATATATATCAATTCTATAATATAATATGACACAGTATAGAAAGAGGCCTTTTGGCCCATCGAATCTGTGCTGACCAGCAAGCCCCCCCGTTTCCACAAATTTAATGTTATTCCTCACATTCCCATCATCTCCTCCCAGATTCCATCACGGAACAATCCACCAGGGGGGGGTGGGGGGATTTACGGAGGCCAATTAACCAACTGACCTGCACGCTTCTGGGATTTGTGAGGAAATAGGAAGCCCTCATTGTAACAGGAAGGACATGCAAACTCCACAGTGACAGCACCCAAGGTGAGTATCGAACCGTGTTCGCTGGAGCTGTGAGGCATCAGTCCCACCGGGTGCACCAGGGTTTTTTTGTTTGACCCATTTTGAGCTGCGCTAATCACATTGAAAGTTGTGAATGAACGCTTCCATGCACCATGTTAAGGATTAATGAGTGTTTCCATTAATGTCGTTCCAGAGGATTAGAGTCACCAAGGAACGTAAGAAAGTACAAGGAAAGAATAAAGTGACAACATAAAAGCCAATGCTTGATGGTTAATTGGAAGCTGGGCTATTTTCACAGTAGGAGGCTAGCTGAACAAATCCATTCCCTCTCTGCTCCACTGTTCCCACTCTCATATTATTTTACAGGACCCTGTCATCTCCACTCCATATGACAACATGGACTGTGATTGATGCCGGGACATTTAGCTATGAAAGGCAGTATGCCAATAAACCTAATCTTCGGTGACACAGCGGCAGAGTTGCTGCCTTACACGCCTGCAGCACTGGAGACCCGGGTGTGATCTCGACTACCGGTGCTGTCTGCACAGAGTTTGTACGTTCTCACCGTGACCGCGTGGCTTTTCTTCGA
This sequence comes from Raja brachyura, assembly GCA_963514005.1. Next base: position 15,267,367 of record OY740801.1, on the reverse strand, counting down.
GAACTTCGGTTTCCTCCCACTCTCCAAAGACCTGCAGGTTTGTAGGTTAATTGGCTTGGTGTACGTGTAAAATTGTCCCTGGTCTGTGTAGGATAGTGTTAATATGCGGGGATCGCAGGTCGGTGTGGACTCGGTCCCGGCATGTGAAGTCAAGAGATTAAAATGCAGAGGATTTTAAAATTATTGGCTGCTGGCATTACGGCATTCGCAAGAACAATGTATGGTGGTTATGTGACCAGAACGCACCAAGAGGCTCTAGGGTTGATATGCAACACCCATTTTGAGATCAATGGTCTCAGGAAAAGGGCTATAAAACCCACCATTAATCCCAGATATGCTGCGCTTTGTAAGCCAGCAACTATTCAACCACCTGATCTGCTGTTTGGCGCAGACCTTACCAAGGAGGTCAAATAAATAAATGAAGACGCAAAAACAATGAACCTGATGAGACCAATGATGCCCAGCAGACCGCTGAAGAGAAAGTATCCCTACAGAACCACCTCAGCATCCGGGGCTACACCAGGGACAAGCCGGTCCTCAGCGCAGGGGCACGGATGGTACCCTTCGGCTGGAGCACGAGCAACCATGGGGGCCACTGCCAGAGACTGGAGTCAGCAGGGTGCACCAGTTACCAGAGAGGTAGGTGGACCTGGTTCTCATAAAAACATATTAAATGTAACACAGGAAAACGTTGGTAGATTACGGCTTTTTTATGATGAATGGAAGCAGCTTACTTCAGATCTGTTTATTCGGAGAGGGATTGAAGGGTTTTGGATTGAATTCATTCCAAATGGTGATTTACCTCTCCAACATGTTCCTAGTAGAACACTTTATTTTTCACAAACAGAGGTAATAGAGGTTCAAGCTGAACTCGTATATTATGTAACAAAGGTGTAATTGAGAAGGCGGTTCATCAAGTCCATCAATTTGTGTCAAATATATTTCCCTGTCCCAAAAAGGACGGAGGATGCAGAATCATTTTGGATCTGATAAAATTAAATCCATTTATACTCTGTAGACACTTCAAAATGGAAACGTTGGTTACCGCCAAGCAACTGATTTCCAGAGGTTGTTAAATGGCAAACATAGATCTGAAAGACGCTTACTACTCGGTGCCTGTTCATTGCGAGCATAGAAAGTATTTTAAATTCCTTTGGATGAATCAATTATGGCAGTTTAAGGCACTGCCGAATGGGTTAACCTCAGCTCCTACAGTATTTACTAAATTATTCAAACCAATTTTGGGGCTACTTAGATGTCAGGGCCATGTAATTATGGCCTATCTGGATGATATTTTAATTATCGGACAGACAAAAGAGTTAGCTGAAACATCAGTGGTAATTGTCAAATTCACACTTGAAAAACTGGGGTATGTTGTTCATTTGAAAAAATCTAAATTGACACCAATTACCACGATTGATTATTTGGGGTTCACAATTGACTCATTTAAAATGGTAATTACCTTGCCCAGGGAAAAAAAGTGTAGAGCTAATTGAAGATTGTATAAAGCTTTTAAACAAACATCAACCTTCAATTAGACAAGTGGCAAGGCTGCTTGGGAAAATGGTAGCAGCTTTTCCAGCAGTCCAATTTGGGCCTTTGCATTATCAGCAATTACAAAGAGCAAAAGAACAGACACTTAGGGTACAATTGGGTCATTGTGATAGGCCCATGCAATTATCAACAGAAGCAATTACTGATATTTTATGGTGGATTCAACATGTCTCCAGTAGTTTTAGCACAGTGGTGTTAGAACAACCTTCCATGGTCTTACAGTGCACTCGGGTGGGGTGCCACGGATACAACTTCAAGTTGTGGAGGAAGGTGGAGTATGGAAGAAGCTTTGCTTCTGCAGACATGGGGAATTAACCATTTAGAACTTTTAGGAGCATTTTATGGGCTCAAGGCTTATTGTTCGAACAAAAGCAGTCTGCATGTTCAGCTCCAAGTTGATAACACTATGGCAGTTGCATATGTTAATCACATGGCTGGTATCAAGTCGGTATCTTGTGACAGACTGGCAAACCAAATCTGGATCTGGTGTATTTACAAACACGTTTGTCTCTCAGCTATATATCTGCCAGGGAAATTCAATACTGTGGCAGACACCAGGTCACAAAAGTTTGATGACAACATAGAGTGGATGTTGAATTGGGATGTGTTCAAAGAGATCATTGTCAAATACGGAATGCCAGATGTTGACTTGTTTGCATCCAGACTTAACCACCAGCTTCCCAAATATGTGTCATGGGAACCAGATCCCAGGGCAGTAGTGATTGACGCTTTCTCGCTGAATTGGGGTGGTATGTGTACATATATGCATTTCCACCGTTCTGTCTCATTAATTGTTGTCTGCTTAAAATCAAGCAGGATGATGCTTCAAGGGTACTGGTGATACCCGACTGGCCTACCCAGCCATGGTATCCTTTGATCCTGCAGCTGATGACACAACCCCTGATGGCTGTTCCCAAATGAAGGGATTTATTGGTGCATCCGGTAACTGGTGAATGCCACCCGTTGTATGACCGTATTGATTTGTTAATTTGCAGATTCTAAGAAGGCCATATCTGGGGCATGGATTGTCGGGTCGAACTGTCGACATGCTTACTGCATCTTGGAGATCGAGTACTCAAAAGCAGTATTTTTGTTATGTAAAAAAAATGGGAAGTTTACTGTGTACAAAATAATATTTACTATTGTACAGCACGTATTTCACTTGTTTTGGAGTTTTTGTCAACCCTCTACTATGATGAAGGATTAAGTTATAGTGCAATTAATACAGCAAGAAGTGCTTTATCATCATATTTAGTGATGAAGTCAGACAAACATTCAATTGCATCTCACCCTCTTGTTGTTCAATTAATGAAAGGGATTTTCAATTCCAGACGTCCCAAGCCTAGAAATATGGCTTTTTGGGATGACTGTGAATACTACATGAGTGGTTTCCTGTCTCATCCTTGTCTTTGACCAAAATCACAATGAAGGTGGCCATGCTTATGGCGTTAGTTTCAGCACAAAGGGTACAGACCTTACAAAAATTACAGTTAGATAGAATGGAAACTGCTGTGGACAATGTTACGTTTTACATTTATGACCTCCTCAAACAAAGCAGGCCAGGTGTCACAGGGCTTAAAATAGTATTTGCAGCATATCCCACGGATCCATCCTTATGCGTAAAAACACATTTTATGCAATACATTGCAGCTACAGAGAGTTTACATAACATGGAGACAGGATTGTTTATCAGTTATAAAAAAACCACATAAGAGAGTGTCAGTTAATACTATTTCGAGTTGGTTGAAACAAGTCTTGATTGATGCAGGTGTTTACATGTGTGTTTACATCTCATTCCACTAGGGCAGCAGCTACGTCGGCGGCCAAAGCGAGGGACGTGCCCGTCGATCATATTTTGGTGGCCGCCCGATGGGCAAATGAGCTGATGTTTCAGAATTTCTATCATCGGCCAATTGTCAATCCAGGGCTGTTTGCCAATGCCATTTTAAGTTCTGTTTAAAGTGCCCTGGGATTAAGGGGTACTGTTGTTTGTTTATATTTTTAAATAAACCTTATTACTGCATTAAATGCAATGTTACTACTAATGCATTCATTTCTCATTCGAGTCAATCAATGCAGTGGGATGCCGAGATTTGTAATCTGCGGCATGAAATCACAAAGCTTTGAACTCTTCACGGAATCACTCGCGTGACTCCGAAGTAAAATAGTAAGAGTAAATGAGAACTTACCAGTTTGAAGTTTGATCTTGATTTTATGAGGAGTTGCGTTGGTGATTACATGCCCAACTCTCTCTCATAAAGGGTCATATGGTAGTTCTCGAGTCACGCATCTTATTATGTCACTTCGGTGTTGTTATTTGTGATTTCATACCGCTGCTTTGAAGATTGGTGCGCATGCAGCCTGGCGGATCTTCTTCACGTAATCACCAACGTAAAATGAAGATCAAACTTCAAACTGGTAAGTTCTCATATAATCTTACTAATATATCCACTTTGGGTTTTCCTCTCCTCTTTATGACTGAAAGCATGTTGCGGTGTGGTGGTGCATTTGGTAGAATTGTTTCTTCACAGCTCCAGCGATCAGATTCAATTTTGACCACGGGTTCCACCTCTGTGGTGTTTGTATGTTCCTGTTCCCCTTATGACTGCATTATTTTTTATTAAAAATGGCAGGAGCGTTTGAGAAAGCAAATTTTTAAAAAGGGCCGTCTGTTTTGGAAATTGGAGGAACAGATGACAAAAGCATGAAGTTTAGTTATAGTTTAGAGGTACAGAATGGAAACAGGACCTTCGAGTCATCAAGTCCACACTGACCATCGATCGCCTGTTCACACTAGTTTCACACATTCCCTACACATCCGGGGCAATTTAGTGAGGTCAATTAATCGACAAAACCCACACGTTTTTGGGATGTGGGGGGAAGCGGGAGCACCCAGAGGAAACCCACGACTCTGTCGTTCGAAGCTTATTTGGAGGTTGTAGTGTTTGATAGCCTGCTGGTTGTAGGGAGGAATCTACTTCTGAGCCTGGATGTTACAGTTTACAGGCTCCTATACCTTCCTCCCGACGGCAGGAATGAAATGTGGCCAGGGTGGTGTGGGTCTCTGATGATGCCGGCTGCCTTTTTGAGGCAGCGACTCCTGTAGATCCCTTCAACGATGGGGAGGTCGGTACCCATGATGGACAGGGCATTGTTGACCACATTTTGTGATCTTCTTGGTTCCTGGGTATTCGAGTTGCTGAACCAGGCCGTAATGTAACCAGTCAATATGCTCTCTGCTGTCCACCTATAGAAGCTCAAGAGAGTATTTGTTGACACACCAAATCTCCTCAATCTTGGCAGGAGGCACTGATGGGCTTTCATTATGATTGCATCAATGTGCTGTGTCCAGCACAGATCTGCAGTGATATGCACGTCCAGGAATCTGACGTTTTTGACGGCTTCCACCACTATCCTGTCGATGAAGACAGGTTTGAACTGAAAACAGTTTCCGAAAGAAAACAGCATCATTTGAAGATAGATGCAAAAAGCTTGAGTAACTCAGAGGGTCAGGCAGCATCACTGGAGAGAAGGAATGGGTGACAATTCTGGTCGAGACCCATCTTCAGACCCTCGACCTGAAGCTTCACCTATTCTTTTTCTCCAGAGATGCTGTCTAACCCGCTGAGTTACTCCACCATTTTGTGTCAATCTCTGGTGTAAACCCGCATCAGCAGTTCCTTCCTACACAGCTTCATTTAAGGCTTTTGAAAAGGAACTCGACTAAGTGGGACCCGTTGGGTCCCTGTCACAAGGGAGGTCTGGTCCACCAACGCAACCCGTTCCCCAACGCAATATTCCACCGCTTACCCGTTCCCTCAATGCAATCCGTTCCCCAACGCAATGTTCCACCGCTTACCCGTTCCCTCAATGCAACCCGTCCCCCCCAAACGCAACATTGCACCACTCATGCATAGCCCGCCACTGCGTAGGCACGGGTCAAGTCCCCTCATCCCCCAGCACTTCCTCCCCTCCTCTTCTTTCCCCTCTCCTCCTCCCCTCCCCAATCAATCCCTCCCTCACCTCTCTCTCCCTCTCCTTTCCCCAACCCTCAGTCATTCCCTCCCTCCATAACTCCTCTCCCCTCCCTACCCACCTCATAGCCCTCTATCCCCAATTCCTCACCTCCCCTACCCCCCCACTATCCCTCTTGCCCTCCCACACTGACCTCCTCTCCCTCTATTCCGCACTTCCTACCTCCCTCACTTCTCTCCCTCTATTTCCCCTCCTTCCCCCCCTCTCCCTCTCCCTCCCTCGCCCTCCTCACCTCCCCAGGATATTCCTCTCTCCTCCCCTCCCCGTTCCTTCCCTCACCTCTCCATCCCTCTCATTTCCCCTACCCTCAGTCACTCCCTCCCTCCATCCATAAAATGAACGGTGGCCTTCACTGAACTCCCCCCCAATAGACAAGTTACTCTGAGGGGCGAGAGGAGTTTGAGTGAGGTGGGACATGCCGCCACTGGTGGGACAGGAAGGGGCGTCATCATCCTGGCCATGGCATTGACTGACAGGAGAAGAGACCAATCTGCGTGGCACTGACTGAAGGAATCTTCGCTCGTGTGGTTTTTAAGATTTTTAAACCTCGATACCTTTTACAATATACCACCGATCGGAACAAGACTTGTTGCACTCGCAGCACAGGAGAACGGTGAGTAAGCTGGCAAAAAATCGTAGCGCAATCGTGTACCATTTTAGCGCAAATAGAAAATCTCCGCAAACTGGAAGAGCATAAGATCAGGGTTTTAGTTATGTACTAGACCAAGTGGGACCCGTTGTGTCCCGTCCCCTCAACGTGGAGTTGCGTTGGGGGGGGGGGGGGGGCGGCCTGCGGCGTCACACACACTAACCACCCCCCATCCCCCGCTAACCACCCCCCCCCCCCCACATACACACTAACCACCCCCCTTGATATTATATTATTATTCATTTGCTCCTTTTACCCCATCCCCCGCTCTATCCACTCATGCATAGCCCCCAACACGCAGGCGTGGTTAGAGAGGGAGTGGGGTAGAGAGAGAGGGCAGAGACAGAGAGAGGGCGGATGGATAGATGGACGGACAGACAGTATAGTCTGGGATAAATCAGTAGGACCAGGAAAAAGCAACCTATCCAAAGAGCTAGTACAGGCTTAGTGCGCTAAGTAGCCTCCATCTCCACTTTAACACCCCCATAATATAGGGACTCCTTCATGTGTATAGTTGTGACCGTTACCGTGGACTTCACTCCCTCATCACCACAAGACACTTCAGTCAGCGTGCACACCGGAGTGCAGACAAGTATACGGAAGACAGACAGATGGTGCAAATTTGCATTTGTGAGGTACTTTTTAATCACTTAAGTTTTCCCCGAAGCTTGTTGAAGCCAAGGTAGGCAGGGCTTTTGTAGTGTAAGCACTGTTGTAATGCAGCAAACATGACAGTCATTTTCAAAAGAGCACAAGCTGACACAAACAGCCGTGAGCCGGGCAATCTGATCATCTGTTTCAATGACGTTGGCTGAAGGATGATTGCTGGCCAGAACATTGGGAAGGAATGACACAAAATGCTGTCACCCATTCCTTCTCTCCAGAGATGCTGCCTGTTCCGCTGAGTTACTCCAGCTTTGTTCTCTACCTTCGATTTAAACCAGCATCTGCAATTCCTTCCTGCACATTGGGAAGGTTTTCCCTCGCTTCCCCACCCTCCAGCCATGCAGTGTCTAACTGACTGCGAGAGCAGGCGAGGGGGGAGTTCAGATTACCCGGAAAATGGTGCAAGTGCTCACAACCCTCCTATGCCTTGAACCGTCATTTTTCCTCTTCAGGGAGAGAAACTTGACAACGTTTCTCGCTTTGAAAAACAGGACAGAAGTAAAGATTGCTGCAATTACGTTCTGCGTGTCAAGCTGCCATGTTTCGGAGAATACTGAAGGAGGCAGCCCACACTGGCGACAGCACGGTGATGCATCACAGAGTCCACACTTCTCCATTCTGATCGTTTGGGGTTTTAATGACTGTCTCCCATTGATGCATTTATATCTCCCCCCCCCCTCTCTCTCTCTCTCTGAGCACATGAATGCTCTGTGAAATAATGAATGTGAAAACGCTGACAGAAATGTAACTGCTTTCTTAACACACCCCAAGTTCTGACAGATTGTCACTGGAGATAGCAATTAGCATTCTGCACTATAATTACCACCCAGTTTTCAGTTGAATGTGATGGGGGTTTAAAAAAATAATAATAATCGTAGAGGAGGTTGGGTTGTTTTTGCAATTTTGGTGGCAAATTTACCTTTTAATGATAATTAGAATTAGCCGATCTCCACTGTAAATGTTAACTGTTATTGAGAGAATGCAACTCCGTGTCACAACGGGAGTGTTAACCTGGTTGAAGCACAATTCATTTCTCCGCCGCTCATGTAGGGAGGAAGATGATTCATTGTGTTGTGAAACGCACGCTTTTTCATTCAAAAGGTTGGTTGGCTGGTTGGTGTCGATGCGCATCCTGAGAGGAGTCGGATCAGATTTTATTTTGTTCTCGGGCATTATTTTCTGAAGGCAGGAGTGGAGTGGTAACACGGTCACAGCGCGGAAGGAAGCCCGCCCCTGGGGAATAGGTCCTCGCCAGCAGAGAACAACTCAAAACTAGCAACCCCCTCTCCCTGGAAATCTGCAAGACAATCTGCAAGATCATCCTTTAGTGATTTCTGACCTTCGGCCTCCCGGGCCATGCTGTCAAGAACTAAAGGGGACCCAGCGTGGGAGGGCGTTGGGAACTAAGGGGACAAAAAGTGCTGGAGAAACTCAGCGGGTGAGGCAGCATCTATGGAGCGAAGGGTCCCGGCTTGAAACATCCTGGCGCCAGCAGTCGGTCGAGGACGTGCCGCCGAGAGAACAAAAAGCGAAAGGATTTGATAGCAAAAGGATTTGAGTACAAGAGCAGGGAGGTTCTGCTGCAGTTGTACAGGGTTTTGGCGAGACCACACCTGGAGTATTGCGTACAGTTTTGGTCTCCTAATCTGAGGAAAGACATTCTTGCCATAGAGGGAGTACAGAGAAGGTTCACCAAACTGATTCCTGGGATGGCAGGACTTCCATAAGAAGAAAGACTGGATAGACTCGGCTTGTACTCGCTAGAATTTAGAAGATTGAGGGGGATCTTATAGAAACGTACAAAATTCTTCAGGGGTTGGACAGGCTAGATGCAGGAAGATTGTTCCCGCAGTTGGGGAAGTCCAGAACAAGGGGTCACAGTCTAAGGATAAGGGGGAAGTCTTTTAGGAGATGAGCAAAACATTTTTCACACAGAGAGTGGTGAATCTGTGGAATTCTCTGCCACAGAAGGTAGTTGAGGCCAGTTCATTGGCTATATTTAAGAGGGAGTTAGACGTGGCCCTTGTGGCTAAAGGGATCAGGGGGTATGAAGAGAAGGCAGGTGCGGGATACTGAGTTGGATGATCAGCCATGATCATATTGAATGGCGGTGCAGGCTCGAAGGGCCGAATGGCCTACTCCTACACCTATTTTCTATGTCATTTGAGGATGGCTCAATTGTCCTGGTCTTTTCTCGCCTCCAGCTCTTCACCTCCCTCCCCTCCCCTACTTTCAGTCTGAAGAAAGGTCCTGAAAAGTGCACCCATCCTTTTTCTCCAGAGATGCTGCCTGACCTGCTGAGTTACTCCAGCACTCTATGTCTATCTACCATTCTACCCCCAGCATCGCCTCACCACCCCGTCTGGCAGAAGATACAAATTCAGGAAGGCACGTACCACCAGACTGGAGCAGCTTCTTCCCCATGTGTTATTAGCTTTCCGAATGATTCTCACAGAGATTAGGGCACAGCCCAAACGACCTATGTGGACATTGGACATTTGCTCTGGAACTATTACGCTATATTGCTACAAAAATATATTCTGTACTCCGGGCATTGTTCTATTCATTGTCCCTGTTGTACTTGTGTTGTAGTCATTTACAGTATGGTCTGATTTGAATAGCAGCAAACAAATTATTTCACTGTCTTTCGGTACACGTGACAAATAATGGCAATACTCCACCTTCGTGCATGTCCCCGAGGATAATATTTCCTTCCTTTTATTTCCCCCATCTCCCAAAATTGAAGGAAAGCCGTACACAAAAGAAGGAGTGTTAAAGAAGGAACTGCAGATGCTGGAGAATCGAGGGTTACACAAAAAGCTGGAGAAACTCAGCGGGTGCAGCAGCATCTAAGGAGGTCTGAAGAAGGGTCTCGACCCGAAACGTCGCCTATCTCCTTCACTCCTTAGATGCTGCTGCACCCGCTGAGTTTCTCCAGCTTTTTGTGTAACCCACAAAAGAAGGACCTCGTCACACTTACACCTCAATCTTTCTTGTTAGACTTCAGAGATACAGCGCGGAAAAAGGCCTTTCGGCCCACCGTGTCCGCGCTGAGCAGCACACCAACACTATCCTAAACTCGAGGGCCAATTGACAATTTTATCAAAGCCAATTAACCTGTATGTCTTTGGATTGTGGGAGTTAACTGGAGCACCCGGAGAAAAACTCTCATGGTCACGGGGAGAACGTACAAACTCCGTACAGACAGCATCCATTGTCAGGATCGAACCCAGGTTTCTGGCGCTTTACCTTCGAATTGGTTGTTGCATCTGTATATGAGTTGCAGGCAAGAACATGTAAAGGCCTGCAATATCAGCATTGAGTAATCTCTCACCGTCAGAAACAAATGACACGTTCAAAATCCGAAAGTGGTCAATTTCAAGTCCTAGTCTACACCAACCAGTGATCACCCCGTACACTAACCCACACACACCAGGGACAATTTTACAACTTACCCAAGCCAATTAACCTACAAACCTGTACGTCTTTGGTGTGTTGGAGGAAACCGAAGATCTCGGAGTAAACCCACGCAGGTCACGGGGAGAATGGACAAACTCCGTACAGACAGCACCCGTGGTCAGGATCGAACCCGGGTCTCTGGCGCTGTAAGGCCGCAACTTCACATTTGCGCCTCTGTGCTGGCCCATGGTGGGAAGTCCCAATACAGTTCATCTGGGGTTGTCCTGCCATCTGGAGTTGGCCTGAACCATCCAGTGTCTGTCACTGAAACTCTGAAAGAAATAGCAACAGATATAAATTGTCCCCCTTCTCTGTTCAATAAATCGTGGCTCGACATTCACTCCCCATCCCCCTACTCCTCTGAAACCTAGAAAACTCTCAGCATATGCTGCAAATGCCCATTTCCCATTTAAGTGAAAAGCATTCCCCTTTGCTTTCTTTATTTTCACCTTCCTCATTTTGAACAAGTGTCCACTGTGAACAAAATCAATAAGTAAAAGGAACCGCTCATTGGAATCATATTTCAATTACTGGGAAAACATCAAGCATCTAATTAGATCAGTGTGAGGTCTCCCCTTCACTGAAGGTAAACTAATGGTTTTGATCTTTCTTTGTACACCTAACAAGCGAACCAATATTGATAGGTATTAGTCCTCAGTGGAGGTGCACCTGCCTTCTCTCATAGATAGGCAAAAAATGCTGGAGTAACTCAACGGATCAGGCACCATCTGTAGAGAAATGTCTGAAGAAGAGTCTGGACCCAAAACGTCACCTATTCCTTTTCTCCGGAGATGCTGCCTGACCCGCTCACATTTAGTGTCTATCTGGTCATCGCAGACTCGGTGGGCCGAAGGGACTGTTTCCGCGCTGTATCTATAAAGTCTAAAAATGGGCCATGAATCTCAAGAATTCTCTACTGCAGAGGATTGTTTAGGCTAGATCATGGGCAGTATTTATAAGGAAGTTGGTAGATGGATCTTTTTAAAGAACAAATAATTGAGTTGTAGGGCATTGGCATAGAAAAGGAAACGAGTCGTGGGGCAGACCAACAATAATCATGTAACAACAAAATACTAAGGAAGTTCCTTCCTACACGGCGCATCGGTAGAGTTGCTCCCTTCCAGCGCCAGAGATCCTGGTTCAATCCTGACTACGGATGCTGTCTGTTCAGAGTTTGTATGTTCTCCCGTGACCTGCGTGAGTTTACTCCGAGATCTTCGGTTTCCTCCCACACTCCAAAGACGTACAGGTGTGTAGGTTAATGGGCTTGGTAAAATTGTAAATTGTCTCTAGTGTGTGTGGGATTGTGTTAATGTGCGGGGATCGCTGGGCTGGGCTGGTGCGGACTCGGTGGGCCGAAGGGCCTGTTTCCACGCTGTACCTCTAAACTAAACTTACCTTGTCGGTTTGACACTGGAGAACTATTGGGTTGGAGATGATGAAGGTAGGTATCACATAGAAACATAGAAACATAGAAAATAGGTGCAGGAGTAGGCCATTCGGCCCTTCGAGCCTGCACCGCCATTCAATGTGATCATGGCTGATCATCCAACTCAGTATCCCGTACCTGCCTTCTCTCCGTACCCCCTGATCCCTTTAGCCACAAGTGCCACATCTAACGCCCTCTTAAATATAGCCAATGAACTGGCCTCAACTACCTTCTGTGGCAGAGAATTCCAGACACTCACCACTCTCTGTGTAAAGAATGTTTTCCTCATTTCGGTCCTAAAGGAATTCCCCCTTATCCTTAGACTGTGACCCCTTGTTCTGGACTCCCCCAACATCGGGAACAATCTTCCAGCATCTAGCTTGTCCAACCCCTTAAGAATTTTGTAGGTTTCTATAAGATCCCCCCTCAATCTTCTAAATTCCATCGAGTACAAACCGAGTCTATCCAATCTTTCCTCATATGAAAGTCCTGACATCCCAGGAATCAGTCTGGTGAATCTTCTCTGTACCCCCTCTATGGCAAGGATGTCTTTCCTCAGATTTGGAGACCAAAACTGTACGCAGTACTCCAGGTGTGGCCTCACCAAAACCCTGTACAACTGCAGTAGAACCTCCCTGCTCCTATACTCAAATCCTTTCGCTATGAATGCTAACATACCATTTGCTTTCTTCACTGCCTGCTGCACCTGCATGCCTACTTTCAATGACTGGTGTACCATGACACCCAGGTCTCGTTGCATCTCCCCCTTACCTAATCTGCCACCATTCAGATAATAGTCTACCCTCATGTTTTTGCCACCAAAGTTGATAACCTCACATTTATCCACATTGTACTGCATCTGCCATGCATCTGCCCATTCACTCAGCCTATCCAAATCACCCTGCAGCCTCCAAGCATCCTCCTCACACCTAACTATACCCCCCAGCTTGGTATCATCTGCAAATTTGGAGATGTTGCATTGAAGACATCACGACAGTGAAGGAAAGGGAGACCAATTGTTTGTTCAAAAAGATCACTTGAGAAATAGTCTGGAGGAGGTGCGGAGGCAGAGAACTTCAGGGGGAGATATTCGGAGAACGGCACCTTGGTGCCTGTGGCAGAAGAAGCGGACCAGGCTCTGGGGAGAGGTGGGTAACTATCTCTCCCTTTCTTCCTGTATCGATTCCTATTTAATTACAGGCACAGGATAATTTTTTTTACACGGAGGAATCGATTTTTATTGAAAGCAAAATAAAATAACCACGTTATACCCAGGCAATTGAGCGCTTTTACAGATTGTTTTGTCCTGCTGCTGCTGCTGCATCACAAATAGACACGCCCAAGAACTCTGATATGATACAGAGAGCATAGCCTTAAGGTGAGATGGGCAAGGTTTAAAGGAGAACTGCTGGGGCAAGTTTTAGATTAAGATTTATATTTAGACTATTGGCCTGTCATTGTCACATGCACTGAGGTACAGTGAAGAACGTTGTTTTGCATGCTATCCAATCAAGTCTAATAATACTGTACATAGATACAATCAGGCTAAATGCAAGATCAGTAGGTGGAGCGAAGGGAAAGATACAGAGTGTAGAATATTGTTCTTAGCATTATAGTGTTTTTCCACATGGACTGGTGGGGGCTTGGAACATACTGCCAGGGTGGTGGTGGATGCAGATTCCATGCATGGTGGTATTTAAGAAACTTTTAGGAAGGCAGATGGATTTGCTGGGAATGGAGGGATATGGATCACGTGCAGGCAGAGATTAGTTTAGTTTAGCATCGTGTACAGCTTCGGCATGGTGGGCTGAAGGGCCTGTTACCGTGCTGTCCTGCTCTATATGAGGTCATAAGGAATAGGAATAGAATTTGGCCATTCGGCCCATCAAGTCTACTCCGCCATTCAATCATGGCTGATCTATCTCTCCCCCCAAGCCCCATTCTCCTGCCTTCTCCCCGTAACCTCTGTCACCTGTACTAATCACAAATCTATCTATCTCTGCCTTAAAAATGTCCACTGACTTGGCCTCCACAGCCTTTAGTGGCGAAGAATTCCACAGATTCACCGCCCTCTGATAACTTTAATATTCTACATACGTGATATTATAGACATAGCCACAAAATCGTACACCATGGAATCAGGCCCTTCAGCTAACAAAGTCCACAGTGACCATTACAAACCCATCCACATCAATCCTCCATGAATCCCCTTTTATTCACCCCCACATTATCCTCAACACCGCAGGTACTTGCGCTCACCCACACACTGGGGCAATTTACAGTGATCAATGGGTCTATCAAACCACACGTTGCTGGGATGTCGGAAGAAACTGAATAAGTTTGATTAAGTGAATGAATAAGTTTATGTTTATTGGCCAAGTATTCACATACAAGGAATTTTCCTTGGCGCTCCGCCCGCAAGTGACAACATGACGTACAGTGACAGTTAGGAATGGTACATAAAATATTAAACATTAATAATAAAACATTATTGATTAAACATATGCATTAAATAAAATACCAGAGCAAAAGATGGCTACAGATATTTGATTATTGAGTAGAGCTACTACTCGTGGAAAAAAAAGCAGTTTTTATGTCTGGCTGTGGCGGCGTTGACAGTCCGACAGGCCTGAAATACTTTGTTTCAACAGGTTGGCAATTGTTTCCTGTCTATTTCCATTCTATGTACCACAGTCTGTTCAAGAATAGATCACAAACAAACGGGCGGCACAGTGGGGCAACGGTAGAGTTGCTGCCTTGCAGCGCCAGAGACCCGGGTTCGATCCTGACTACGGGTGCTGTCTGTGCGGAGTTTGTACATTCACCCTGGGACTGCGTGGGTTTTCTCCGGGTGCTCCAGTTTCCTCCCACACTCCAAAGACGTACAGGTTTGTAGGTTAATTGGCTTGGTATAATTGTAAATTGTCCCTAGTGCATAGGGTATTGCTAGTCGGCATGGCTCGGTGGACTGAAGGGTCTGTTTGCACATTGTGTCTCTAAATTAAAGACTAAAAACGCAGCGATTAATCTCCCATCACAGTTGCCATGAAGAAACCCTTTCCCATTTACAGTGAGTTCCACACTGGCTTGTTGCCACCACTGTTACCATGTGTCTGAACTTGATACGTTTCTCATAGACAGGTTTCTAAACTTGAAAAAAATACCAGACTGCTGGAGAAAGCACACGAGACTGCTGATGCTGGAATCTTGAACTAAAAAACTAACTGCTGGAGGAACTCAATGGGTCAGGCAGCATCTGTGGGGGGGAATCGGACAGATGAAATTCAGCCTCGAGACCTGTCCCCAGACTAAGTTTCTAAGTTTCTTCAGTTTCTAAACTTAAATTTGGATGTAATTGAAATGGTAACCATAAGTTAATAAACCCCATAGCCCCCCCTGTTCCAAACGCAGTCTAGTTTGTATCTTTTGTTTGGAGATACTGCGCGGAAACATGCCCTTCGGCCCACTGAGTCCGCTTTGACCAGCGATCACCCGATACATTAGCACAATCCTACACACACTAGGGACAATTTACAATTTTAACCAAAGCCAATTAACCTACGAATCGGTCCATCTTGGGAGGAACCCAGAGCACCCGGTGAAAACCCACGCGGTCACAGGGAAAACGTACAAACTCCGTACAGACAGCACCCACAGTCAAGATCGAACCTGGGACTCCGGCGCTGTAAGGCAGCAACTCTACCACTGCGCCACCATGCCACCCTTGCCCTAGCATTCCTAATTAATAAGGATAACGGGTAGGCCATTTAGGATAAGCATTTAGGACGGAGATGAGGAAAAACTTTCTCACCCAGAGAGTTGTGAATCTGTGGAATTCTCTGCAACAGAAGGCAGTGGAGGCCAATTCACTGGATATTTTCAAGCGAGAGTTAGATTTAACTCTTAGGGGCTAACGGAATCAAGGGATATGGGGAGAAAGCGGGAACGGTTACTGATTTTGGATAATCAGCCATGATCATATTGAATGGCAGTGCTGGCTCGAAGGGCCGAATGGCCTATTTTCTATGTTTCTAGGTCATGCTCCAGGTTAAAGATCTATTTCCAACAGACTTGCGTTTTTGCCAGGAATATTACCCAGTCAGGCCAGAAGCAGACCAACGTACTTCATGACATTAACATTCCCCGCCATGCCACAACCTGGGATTGTGCAACTCATCCTGAATGCTCAGTTTATTAAGATATAAACTCCCACATGCTAATGTTTGTAGCATATGGCTGACGGGGTAATTGCAAACCTGGGCACGCTCCGTCACTTTACAATAGAATACTTAGATGCAACTCATTTCCAAGTCCTATCCAGGGAAAAATGGTCAGATAACCTTGAGAAGTGACAAGCGGAGTGAAGAGGTCCTGTGCACAATGAGTGGTGGCGATGAGTACATTAGGATCACAGATCTGTCATCACTGTTCAAATGATGTCCAGAACTCGTGGAGTGGACAATATCTCAGACTTTCCTTCTATCTTTCCTCTCCACTTTCAAAACACCCTTCTGCCAGATTCTCTGT
Organism: Raja brachyura; assembly: GCA_963514005.1. The sequence goes on along the minus strand of OY740801.1, from coordinate 15,251,048 downwards.
GACCATGCTGAAGAAGGGTCTCGACCCGGAACGTCACACCCAAAATTCATTTTCTTCAGAGATGCTCCCCTCCCCTTCCATAACCTTCCCTCCCCTCCCCTTCCCCTCCCCTTCCTTCCCTCTCCTTACTCTCCCCTTCCCTTCCTTCCCTCCCCTTACTCTCCCCTCCCCTCCCCTCCCCTCCCCGCCCACTTTCCATTTTGCTTCCTCTCAGAATCAAAGATCCTATAGCGAGCAAGATAGATCACTCCACAAAAATTCATAGTACGGTCATGGGCAGATTCATGGGTAATTTACGGCCCCATTTCCATAACCGGCTTCCGTCTCCACACCAAAGATCCCGTAGCGGAGCAAAGATAACTAGTGAGGAGATGGAAGCCGGTTACGGAAACATCCTGGTAAAAATAAAAGTTATTTGGTAAAAATCTTCTCCTCATTTTCAGAATTGTAATTTATTAACATTTATTACACTGATGTTGATTACACTGTGAGTCGGGTTGGGTCGGGTTACTGAAATGGATGGAAAAAGGCCCACATTCCGCTCCGTTGCGTACTACACGTCAGCCCATTGCATTTAGAAGGAGTGGTCTATCTTGCTCCAATCTTTGCTCGGAATGTCTCAATGCACATGGCTAGCTCAGGAATGACACAGCTAGAGAGCTGATTACATTGTCCCACACTGCGTCTTTCAAAGTTTGAACTGAGCCCCTCCTTCTCTTCTTGGAGAAGATGCAGAAAAGGTTCACCAGAATTCTGTCTGGATTGAGAGATATTCGTTAATGGAGAGGTTTGGGCAGACTTGGATTGTTCTCTCTGGATCTTTGTAATTTGAGGGGAGACCTGCTAGGATTATATGAAATTAAGAGAGGCATAGATAATGCAGAAAGTCAAAAGGAGATGTGTGGGGCAGGATTTCCTTACACAGAGTTGAGGAGAGTGATAAACAAGCCCATGATTTTAGAGGGAAGGTACTAGCATAGAAAAAAGATTGCTTGGCTGCCAGAAGGAAAAGAGTGGGGAAAAAAGGGGGCCTTATCGTGTTGGCTGCCAGTGACTAGTGGTGTTCCGCAGGGGTCGGTGTTGGGTCCGTTACTTATCTGCTATATGTCAATGAGATGGATGATGGAATTGACGGCTTTGTGGCCAAGTTTATGGATGATAGGTGGAGGGGCAGGAAGTGTTGATGAAGCAGGGAGTCCACAGAAGGATTTGAACAGGTTGGGAGAGTGGGCGGAGAAGGGGCAAATGGGATGCAGCAGAGCAAAGTGTACGGCCATAAAGGCAGAGACTATTTTCTGAATGGGGAGAGAACTCAGAAATTAGAGGTGCGAAGTGACTCGGGAGTGCTGGTGCAGAATTTGCAACAAGGTTAAGTTGCAGTGTGAGTTAGTAGTGAGGAAGGCAACTGCAATATTAGCACTAATTTCAAGAGGACTAGAATATAAAAGCAAGGATGAGGTGTTATAAGGTGCTGGTCAGGCCTCGGTTGGAATATTGTGAGCCGTGATGGCTCTAGGCCTGTACTTGCTGGAATTTAGGATGAGGAGGGATCTTATTAAAAACTACCGAATCATGGAAGGCCCAGATAGAGTGGATGTGGAGATTATCTTTCCAGTAGAAGGAGAGTCTAGGACCTGAGGGCACAACCATAGATTAAATGGACATCTGTTGTGGTTGCATGGGAAGGTGCTTGAGAAGGGAGTGGTTGCTAGAAGAACGGACAAGGAGGTCGTGAAGGGAACAGTTCTTCATCTTCCACCTGGGCAGGTTGCAAACATCAGGACTCACTGTCAAACTCAACAATTCCCGGCAAATCCCTTCCCTGAAAGGATCAGAATGGCCCAGTTCTGCTCTACATTGTCCACCTGCAATATTCTCAACTACACAGAGCTTGAACTGTTCAGTTTACTCAACATGTTTTATTTTTATATACGCACACATACAGTACATATACACACACACACACATATATACTGAATATATATCTATACAAATGCATACATATACACACACATACGTATATACTGCATGTATAAAGATATATATACATGTGTATACATGTGTGTGTATATGTGTATATATATGTATATGTATGAAGATATATATATATATATATACATCCATACACACACACAAGTAAAAAACAGACAAACAATAATAGTATGACAGTGCAAAAAGACAAAACCATTCAGTCTGAAGAAGGGTCTCGACCCCAAACCGTCACCTATTCCTTCGCTCCATGGATGCTGCCTCACCCGCTGAGTTTCTCCAGCATTTTTGTAGTTCAGAGCTTATTGGATGTTGTAGTGGTTAATAGCCTGATAGTTACAAGAAATTCCACACAACAAACCTGATGACGTTTGATGGATTTCTCGTGCAAGGACCCTGCTGTAGCAGGGGGGAGGGATGGTGGAAGCAATGAGTCACCAACGCAACCACTCTGCTGGGCTGCAGGTGGGGGGGGGGGGGGGGCAACAGACATTGTCTGAGTGACAAAAGGAAGGCATTGAGCAGACAAAGCTTCCACACAATTGAGGGGAGAACCATTGAACGACTCTCTCAATCAGAGGGCCTTTGTATTCCTCGATACATGACGGCACGGATGACAATGTGCAGGTTCTCAGCAGACTGCCGCGTGGGGCGAGAGCATGATGTACCGGCAGCTGGGCTCGCAAACTGCTTTCTTTGTTACACTTGTTTAACCTTTTCTTTTGTTAAAAGGAAGGAGGGTTTGTAGAAGATCCACATTCATCCGAGTTAACAATCGAGTAAAAACACGGCTGTGTTGCTTCAAGTTTAGCAACTTCTTTAAAGCGGCCTCTTGCATTTCAAATATGAGGCTTTCCCCAACAATATTATAAACTGTTCAAATGTTAAACCTCACTCAACTAAACCCTTACAGACCGTGTAAAGGGAGCTTTGTTCTCCAAACGTTGTTCCCTTATCATGTATCGGTATGATGGGGGGGGGGGGGGGGTCGTGTTGTCGACCTCCCCGTGATGAGCTCTGTCAACTGACCTCAGTCAGGTGAACGACAACTTATAGAAACATAGAAAATAGGTGCAGGAGTAGGCCATTCGGCCCTTCGAGCCTGCACCGCCATTCAATGTGATCATGGCTGATCATGCCCCTGTCCCACTTTGGAAACCTGAACGGAAACCTCTGGAGACTTTGCGCCCCACCCAAGGTTTCCGTGTGGTTCCCGGAGGTTTTTGTCCTCCGGCAACCACCTTCAACTCGCATCGCAACTGGCATTGACTAAAAAATTACCGATTATTAAAATAAAATAAAACTGGGAATATTTGAAGGAATGGCGTGGGGGGTGATTTGTTATGTATGCCACCCCTGCTATGCCTACAAATGGGGATGTTTGATCGGGCACCTTAAAAGCAGCATCACCGTGAGTCTAACTTGCGCTATCTGCATCGGGTATATTTGCACGAAAGGTGGTTCAAGATGCTAATTTTATAAAAGAAACGTTATTGGCTGTTTCAATGTCAGAAATATTTCCCTGATGGATTCATCACATTACACTGACAGAATCTTATTAAACCAGGTCTTGCAGGTTTAGCAGATGGAATTGGTTGCCATAACTATATGAAGCTTCAGTATCAGGGCTGTAGACATTTAACTGCTAATCGTACCCCACATCATTTCACGGTCGGGTTGCTTTGAGTTGTTAAATATATTTCACGTAATTAAATAAAACATCTTGTCTTGTGGCTGATACAAGAAACCTCTTGTTTAGCTGGAAAGTGTGTGCCAGTTGGAGTCTCTCAGGTGTACACAAGCAGTCAGGTTGGCATTGGCTGTGGTAGTGGAGCTTAAGCACGAATGTTCCCATTATAGAGCATGATATGCCCGTCCTTCAATCCGATCCCATTGCACTGCCCCACGGTGGCGCGGCGGTAGAGTTGCTGCCTTACAGCGCCAGTGAACCCGGTTCAATCCTGACTACGGGTGCTGTCTGTATGGAGGTTGTACGTTCTCCCTGTGACCGCGTGGGTTTTCTCCGGGTGCTCCGGTTTCCTCCCACACTCCAATGACGTGCAGGTTTGTAGGTTATGGTGTAAATTGTGAATTGTCTCTGATGTGTAGGATGGTGTTAGTGTAACGGCTGGTTGTCACTGACACAGTGGGCCTAAGAGCCTATTTCCGTGCTGAGTCTCCAAACTAAACTAAACTAAACTAAACTAAACTATGGTCACAACTCAATGTCTCTCCCCGACTGATTCCCTTATCTTTTCTACTGGTCTCCTCTGTTGCACTGATTTACATTTTCTACCTCTCTTTCTGACTGCCACTTCATATTTATCCCAGCTGAAAAGTGTGGCGTGCAAAAGTATTCAGTCCTCTTTACTCTGATACCCCTAAATAAAATCCAGTGCAACCAATTGCCTTCAGAAGTCACCTAATTAGTAAATAGAGTCCACTTGTGTGTAATCTAAACTCAGTATAAATACTTGTGTTAAAGAAGGAACTGCAGATGCTGGAGAATCGAGGGTTACACAAAAAGCTGGAGAAACTCAGCGGGTGCAGCAGCATCTAAGGGGCGAAGGAGATAGGCGACGTTTCGGGTCGAGACCCTTCTTCAGACGTCTGAAGAAGGGTCTCGACCCGAAACGTCGCCTATCTCCTTCGCCCCTTAGATGCTGCTGCACCCGCTGAGTTTCTCCAGCTTTTTGTGTGACCCTCAGTATAAATACAGCTGTTCTGTGAAGGCCTCAGAGGTTTGTTAGAAAACATTAGTGAACAAACAGCATCATGAAGCCCAAGGAACACACCAGACAGGTCAGGGATAAAGTTATGGAGAAATTTAAAGCAGGGTTAGGTTATAAAAAAATATCCCAAGCTTTGAACATCTCACGGAGCACTGTTCAATCCATCATCTGAAAATGGTAAGAGTATGGCACAACTGCAAACCTACCAAGACATGGCCGTCCACCTAAACTGACAGGCCGGGCAAGGAGAGCATTGATCAGAGAAGCAGCGAAGAGGCCCATGGTAACTCTGGAGGAACTACAGAGATCCACAGCTCAGATGGGAGAATCTGTCCACAGGACATCTATTAGTCGTGCACTCCACAAATTGGGCCTTTATGGAAGAGTGGCAAGAAGAAAGCCATTGTTGAAACAAAGCCATGAGAATTCCCGTTTGTAGTTTGCCACAAGCCATGTGGGGGACACAGCAAACATGTGGAGGAAGGTGCTCTGGTCTGATGAGACCGAAATTGAAGTTTTTGGCCTAAAGGCAAAACGCTATGTGTGGCGGAAAACTACAAACATATTCATGTGTTAGAATGGCCCAGTCAAAGTCCAGACCTAAATCCAATTGAGAACCTCTGGCAAGACTTGAAAATTGCTGTTTACAGACGCTCTCCATCCAATCTGACTGAGCTTGAGCTATTTTGCAAAGAAGAATGGGCAAAAATTTCAGTCTCGAGATGTGCAAAGCTGGTAGAGACATACCCCATAAGACTTGCAGCTGTAATTGCAGCGAAAGATGGTTCTACAAAGTATTGACTCAGGATGGCCTGAATACTTTTGCACGCCACACTTTTCAGTTTTTTATTTGTAATAAAATTTGGAAACCATGTATCATTTTCCTTCCACTTCACAATTATGCACCACTTTGTGTTGGTCTATCACATAAAATCCCAACAAAATACATTTACATTTGTGGTTGTAATGTGAAAAAATGTGGAAAAGTTCAAGGGGTATGAAAACTTTTGCAAGCCACTCATGTCGGGGTCTAGAGGATAGATGATCCCTCCAACAAACCATTCTGTTTTTGTGGGCCCCTCTTATTCTCTTCCACGAAGGGGCAGAGGTAGACCTTTCAACTGTTCAACTAGTTGAACCAACTTCGTAAACGTCCCATCTCATGGTGTTAGAAGGAACTAACAACTTGTTTCTTTCAGCACCAGCAGCCAAGAGACAAATGTGCTTCCTCTCTCCTGCCCTCTTGTTGGCAGTAGAAGAGTGCTCCGTGATTCAGCTGAACTATTGAAAGAATCTGAAGTGCCAGCTGTGATCATCGTGACGTACTGAGCCGAGAACACCGAGCAAACAGTGAAATACAACTTAGTTTCAGAGAGAGAGGGAGGGAAAGGGAGAGGGAGAGAGGGAGAGGGAGAGAGGGAGAGGGGGCTGGTCACCGCGTGGGGTTGAGAGTATTGTAAACAATGAATGCATTGTTGTACTATAATGATTATTTGTTATAGTGCAATTTCTGATTATGTTTTGATGTGCTGTATCATATGACTGTGTCGAATAAAGTTTTTGAAAAATGAAAGAAAAGGGAGAGAGAGAGAGAGAGACAGAGAGAGAGAGAATGATCATCCTGAAAGGCAAACCACTCTTGCCTATTGTTAAATCTACCTCTGTGTAGTCATCCTCATCGCCAATGCTTGTACGAGTCTATTCCACCATTCAATCATGGCTGATCTATCTTTCCCTCTCCACCCCATGCTCCTGCCTTCTCCCCATAACCCCTGACCTCTGAAGTGTGGGGTCATTTTATTTTTGTGTTGTCTGCCAACCAGGGAGTCAAATATCGCGACAAAATTGTCACACATCTGAAAGGACCCTCACTCAATAAAGATTGCCGGAGGGTAAATATGAAGGCATCAGGAATATGATGGTGAATCAGCCCCATTCTCATTTATGTTCATTGCCAGCCTCTTTAATACAGTACATCCTTCCCAGCATTTAGAACTTTAACTTGTGGGCTCACCCTGATCTTATCCCGAACTAAATATAATAGAACTGTGGTCACTGGGACCAAAAGGCTCGCTCACTGACAAAGTGACTATCCAGGGTGACACGGTGGCGCAGCGGTAGAGTTGCTGCCTTACAGCGCCAGTGGCCTGGGTTCGATCCTGACTACGGGTGCTGTCTGTATGAAATTTGTACGTTTTATCTCCGGGTGCTCCAGTTTCCACCCACACTCCAAAGACGTACAGGTTTGTAGCTAATTGGCTTCGGTAAAATTATAAATTGTCCCATGTGTGTAGGATAATGTTACTTTGCGGGGATGGCTGATCAGCGCACACTCGTGGGCTGAAGGGCCTGTTTCCGCGCTGTATCTTTAAACTAAACTAAACTATCCCCTTGCCCTACTCAGCGAGGTAATCATTCAGAACTTTAACCTGTAGGCCTGCCGTGGTCTAAACCATGACTATTTTAAAGGTAATAGAACAGTGGTCATTCCTCCCAAAAGGCTTGCCCACTGACACTTCAGTCACTCACCCTTCCCAACTAGGTGATCATCCCCTTTTAATCTCCCAGCTCCACCCATAGAGCCTCGATGGACGAACCATCAATAACATCATCTTGGAATACTGACGTGACATTCTCCTTAGTCAAAAAGTAGAATGAAAAATGTTGGTCAAAAAGGAAAAGCCCAATTTTGGATCCAAGGGGGGGAGGGGGGGGGGGGGTAAATGTGGTACAAATTTGACCCAGTGGAAGGATGCAGATGAGGGTGTTTTTGTGATTGAAGAGCCATTACCAGTGAGGTCCCAACGTCCCAGTGCTCATTACTCTGTCCCCGAATTTAGTAATACGTATAAATGATTTAGATTGAAGTATGGGAGCATGATAAAGAAATGTTCAAATGAAACAAAAAATGGCCAAGTGGTTGTGGGGAGAAAAGGTTCGGACTGGAGTAGATATACGGTAGATGATCAATTTGAGAGAAAGTGGCAAATCAAGGAAGCTAATCAAGAGAAGAGCGCATATTATAATTGGGAAAGTGTAACAAGATCCAAGCAATGCTATAGAAATAAAAGGACCATGAGGGGCGGCATGGTGGCACAGCGCCAGAGACCCAGGTCCGATCCCAACTACCGGTGCTATTTGTACGGAGTTTGTACGTTCTCCCGGTGTCTGCGTGGGTTTTCTCCGAGATCTTCGGTTTCTTCCCACACGCCAAAGATGTACAGGTCTGTAGGTTAATTGGCTTGGTATAAATGTAAATAGTCCCTAGTGCATGTAGGATAATGTTAGTGTTTCGGGAACACTGGTCGGTGTGGACTCGGTGGGCCGCAGGCCGCTGTATCTCTAGACTAAATTAAACTAAGAAGAAGAAAGCCTTTGTCACAAAAGGGCTGGCGGAGATATGGAACTCATCGCCTGAAGGGGTGACAGAGACAGAAACTCTCAGCATATTTAAACACCACTTGGATGTATACAGGAAGAGCCATGGCCTGCAGGCCTATAGACCTAGTGCTGGGAGGCAGGATTAGTTTAGAGAGCTCTTTTTGAAGCCATAGACACAATGGTCCAAATGGTCTCCCACTGAGCATCTTAGTCCAGCGAGTCTAGCTTTAGAGAGAGAACATTCTCTTCCAGACTATCCTGTTAGAGCGAGGTGGGTATAAAACCCCAATTCTGTGTGGGAAGAACTCACACCACAAAAGGCAGAATTTATTTACTTTTTTTTTGCATAAATAACTCTTCCCTGGATCCCGGTTTTCACTGTGAATATCCTGCCTGGATTAATTTCCCAAATCAACAGTTATAGACAATAGGTGCAGGAGTAGGCCATTCAGCCCTTCCAGCCAGCACCGCCATTCAATGTGATCATGGCTGATCATCCCCAATCAGTACCCCGTTCCTGCCTTGTCACCATGTCCCCTGACTCCGCTATCTTTAAGAGCCATATCCAGCTCTCTCTTGAAAGCATCTAGAGAACCGGCCTCCACCGCCCTCTGAGGCAGAGAATTCCACAGATTCACAACTCTCTGTGAGAAAAAGTGTTTCCTCGTCTCTGTTCTAAATGGCTTACCACTTATTCTTAAACTGTGGCCCCTGGTTCTGGACTCCCCCAACATCGGGAACATGTTTCCTGCCTCTAGCGTGTCCAAACCCTTAACAATCTTATATGTTTCAATGAGATCCCCTCTCATCCTTCTAAACTCCCGAGTGTACAAGCCCAGGCACTCCATCTCTCAGCATATGACAGTCCCGCCATCGCGGAAATTAACCTTGTAAACCTACGCTGCACTCCCTCAATGGCTGGGGCTCGCCTGGATCGGCTCCGCTCATAATACCCAGAGCGCAGACTGGACTTTGAAAATGGCTCCAAACCATGGCGCCTCTTGCACACAGAATTAGTAGATTTTTTCTGAACAATTTTCTGGACAAATTGCTAATTGGGGACGTGCTTAGGTGTAGCAATTGGACTGGACTGTTTGTAAGTGAAGAATTTCTCTGTGTGTTTGCACTTAGCGCATGTGACAATAAGAGCGGCACGGTGGCGCTGCGGTAGAGTTGCTGCCTTGCAGCGCCAGAGACCCAGGTTTGATCCCGACTACGGGTGCTGTGCATACGGAGTTTGTACGTTCTCCCCATGACCTGCGTGGGTTTTCTCTGGGATCTCCGCTCTCCTCCCACACTCCAAAGATGTACAGGTTTGTAGGTTCATTGGCTTGGTAAAATGTAAATTGTCCCTAGTGTGTGTAGAATAATGTTAAAGTGCGGGGGTCGCTGGTCAGTGCGGACTCGGTGGGCAAAGGGCCTGGTTCCGTGCTGTATCTCTAAACTAACCTAAACCTAGAGCACAGAGACTGGACTTTGAAAACGGTGCCCACGTACGATGGTTCTCGCATAAAGGATCAGTAGACTATTTCTGTAAAATTTGCTAATCGGGGATGTGCTTAACTGTGGCAATATTCGGCTGGACTGTGTGTAAGAATTATTCTGGTTTCTTCTCAAGGTGGTGCAGCGGTAGAGTTTAAGTTTAAGTAAGCGAGTCCACACCGACCAGCGATACCCGCACACATACACTATCCCACACACACTAGGGACAATTTAACATTTATACCAAGCCAATTAACACACAAACCCGTACGTCTGTGGGAGGGAAACCAAAGATCTCGGAGAAAACCCACGCAGGTCACGGGGAGAAAGTACAACCTCCGTACAAGCAAGTACCGGTTGTAAGGATCGAACCCAGGTCTCTGGCCCTGTAAGGCAACAGTTCTACCGCTCTGCCACCGTGCCACCCACTGCCTCACTGTGCCAGAGATCCAGGTTTGAATCTGACTATGGGTGCTGTTTGCACGGGGTTTGTCCATTCCCCCTGTGACCTGTGTGGGCTTTCTCCTGGAGCTCAGGTTTCCTCCCGCACTCCAAAGATGAGCAGGTTTGCAGGTGGATTGGCTTCTGTAATTTGCCAGGATGCAAAACTGGGATAACATAAAACTGGTGAACGGGTGATTATTGGTCGGCGTGGACTCGGTGGGCCGAAGGGCCTGTTTCAATGCTGTATTCTTTAAACTAAATTAAACTAAAATCCCAAAGACATGTAAATAGCGATGTTAATGGGTCATTGTGATTTGGCCATTGTGCCTAAATGAGTGGTAGAATCTGGGGATGTTGATGGGAATATGGAGAGAATAAAATGGGATTAATGTAGGATTAATGCAAATGGGTGGTTGGTGATAGGCACAAACTCGATGGGCTGAAGGGACAGTTATTGCATTGGACAACTCTGCGGCAACTCAGCCCTGGAGCCTGGGGTCGCCATTCAATAAGATTATTGCTGGCGTGAATTCTCTCTTTCTGTGCGGGCTCTGGGACACTGAAAGGGTCCTGACGTTAGGTGCTGGCGGGCAATTAACACTTGCCCGAATGCCTGCACGAGTGGCAGCTTCTATTCAGGACTGGGCGTCGAACAGGCGGGAAGAGAATGAGAAAGAGACGAGTGAAGGCAGACGATCAGGGAGCAGGAGCGATGTCAAACAGATGGCGGGCTAAAACTTCTCACAGCGCAGTGCAGATTTTTTTTTTGTTTTTGACGCTAAATGATTAATGCAGTGGCTCCTTGATTACTGCCGGCTTCCGCATCCAATCTCGGAGCATGGTTAATGGAGGGGGAGAGGAAGGGTAGGAGAGGAAGACAGGACGATTTTGCAGGGAAGGATGTAAATAGCCTCAAGTTGTTCTGGTAATTTGCAGCTCTGGAGATGAATGGCACCTCTGCCAGAAATGTAACTTGGGTTCTGGGCCCAGGTGCCGCAGTGTGGAGAGATTGATCAGTGAGCACTCGAACAACTGACGTTGTCTGATTATTAACAGCAGCCGGCAACATGGATTTGCTCTTTTTTTTGCTGCATAATAGATGCTTTCTTCTTTATATGAGGCACTTTGAAGGGATCAAAAAATTGTGGGCCATCAAATAAAGTTTAATGAATAAAATTTCCTGCAGCCATGATCTCAGTTCCTGAAATAGCACCTCTTTCATTTGAAGCTGGAGTGAAAAATGCACAAGCTCTGTTGTTATTAGTTTGCGCATAAGTTGTAGTGGGATGGAGTCTGGAAGTTCAAACCTGTCCCAGGTCCAGAGGTTTGCAGATCTCTGTTGGCTGACTGGGTGGAACAGTGGTACAGGTGTATCTAGCAGGGAAAGGTGACTGAATAAAATCTCCCCTAAACTTCTGGACTTTGGTCTTGGAAGCCCCATCTGCAACTAACTATCTTCTGGGCATTTTGACCAACAGACCCCAGTCAGTTAGAATTGGTCATAACATCTCCCCCACCCTGAGCCCCAAAACAGCGGTAGAGTTGCTGCCTCACAGCGACAGAGACCCGGGTCCCTGGAATTTGTCCTCTCTCTTCCCCCTTCTAGGAGAAGATACAGGAGCTTGAAAGACTGTTTATCCAGATTTAACAGCTTCGTTCCCACCACTATTAGACTGCGGAACCACACACCTCTTTAACACACTTAGGGCAGCACGGTGGCGCAACAGTAGATTTGCTGCCATGCAGCGCCAGGCACACGGGTTCGATCCTGACTACAGCTGCTGTCTGTATGGAATTTGTACGTTCTTCCCATGACCTGCGCGGGTTTTCTCCGGGATCTCCGCTTTCCCCCCACACTCCAAAGATGTACAGGTTTGTAGGTCAATTGGTTTGGTATAATTGTACATTGTCCCTAGTGTGTGTAGGGTAGTGATAGTATGCTGGGGCGGTGCGAACTCGGTGGGCCGAAGGGCCTGTTTCCTAAACTAAATCGATTAGAGTTGTACCTCCAAACTAAATTAAACTAAACCTACTCTTAACAAGTACCAAGTATCAAGAATATATTCACCAAGTACTCTTCCTCTTAACCATTGGCTTCTTCAATGATTATACTTCAATATCCGTTTGTACTACTGAGATTATGCTTTACAATATTGCACCCTTTTGCTATTCAGCTCTTGTCATTTTTGTGTTTATCATTCCTGTATGTTTACTCTGTGAGCTTTATGTGAACAAGGTATTTCATTGCACCCTGGTGTATATGACAATTAACTAATCTGACCTGTATCTGAAGTTCAAAGATTGAAGCACTGTGCGTTTGTTTAGTACTGTACAATTAGTGCGTCTTTCACATAGCAATGTTTATTGATAAACTTTCCCCTGATAGTGTCCCACCACACTGATGTGACAAACCTTCTCTGGTTGTTCAGTCTTATCTCTACGCTGACCAGGTTCCAATCAAACATGTGTTTCATTTTAAAATCTACCTCCCAGTGTCCAAATCCTTCTGAGGTCTCCACTCTTACTGACTGTTTAATACGTTGCAGCCCGACAAGTTTAAGTCTTCTTTCTCTCTGTTTCTCCAGTTGAGCTGATGGAATGGTGCACAGGGTGGCACAGAAGCGCAGTGATAGAGTTTCCGACTCACAGTGCCAGAGACCCTGGTTCGATCCTGACAACGGGTGCTTTCTGTGTGGAGTTTGTCCATTCTCCCTGTGAATGCGTGTGTTTACTCCGGTTTCCACACACGTTCCAAAGACGTGCAGGTTTGTAGATCAATCGGCTTCTGTATATTGACCCTAGTGTGTAGGACGCCAAAGTGGCATAACATGGTTCTAGTGTATGGCTGATTGATGGTCGATGCGGACTCGGTGGGTCGAAAGGCCTGTTTCCATGCAACTAAACTAAACATGTCATTTTCTTTGCTTCAGCACTGAAGGTTGGTGAGGCCCCAGTTCTTTTCCTCTGTAAAATCCTCCACCTCTCTCTCTCTCTCTCTCTCTCTCTCTCTCTCTCGTCGTTTAAAATATTCCTTAAAACCCACTTTCTTTAACCTAGCTTTAAACTCCCCATAAGTGGCTCAGTGGGAATTTCTGCCAAATCGCCTTGGGTATTTGTTTCTGGTTAAATGCATTACAAGGTACAATCCATTTGTTGTTTTCCTCTCCATGTCACTGCCAAACACTTGACATTGGTCTTCCTGTATCCAGTTGATGGGCTTCCATAAAAAAACAAGTGTTACCCTGATTGTAACTGAAACTGTCGGAACCCTGTACAGTTCTGGTGTTTCCCATGTACCTTTCAGAATAGACCTGCCCAGACTGTTTTCGACTGAGCTTGTTTTCCCTGCTGTGAAGGAGATTGAGCGACAACATGACGGAACGATATGAGACTGTGAGAAGCATTGACAGGACAGGTAATGAAAATCTAATTCCCATTAAAGACAGGAGGGCACTGTTTTAAGGTGGGGTCAGAGGTTCAACGGGGATCTGAGGGATAAATGTTTTATTCAGAGAGAGGTTACCAGAGATGTAGTGGAATCCAATACAATTACTTTGTTTGAGGCATTTGTACAGGGTGGAAGATTGCAACCTTCATTGTTTCGATTAATGCAATCAACTCGACGTGCACAAACAGAAGATCAAATAGAACAAGTTGTCCTACAACTTTAGGCTGTGCACGCCACACGAAAGGAGAAGAAGAAGAAGGCATTTGTACAGATACTTGGGTGGGTAAGACATAGAGACATATGGTCCTAAATGCAGGAAAATTAATATAGTCTAGCTTGGTAAAAGGGTCAGCATGTGGTCGGCTGAAGAGCCAATTTCTGTTCTCTGTCTCTAATATCTTGCATTCCATTTGTTCACCAGTCTAGGGATAGGAGGAGGCTGGATTACATTTACACAAAATTCCCCCCAGATTCTACCACTCACTTGCATACTGGCAATGGTCAACAGGGGCAGCACGGTGGCACAGCGGCAGAGTTGCTGCCTTACAGCACCCGAGACCCGGCTTCGATCCTGACTTTGGGTGCTGTCTGTACAGAGTTTGTACGTTCTCCCAATGACTGTGTGGTTTTCGCTGGGTGCTCCGGTTTCCTCCCACACACCAAAGACTTGCAGGTTTGTAGGTTATTTGGCTTCGGTAAAATAGTAAATAGTCCCTAGTGTGTAGGATAATGCTCATGTGCAGGGATCGCTGGTCGGCAGGGATTCAGTGGGCCGAAGGGTCTGTTTCCACGTTGCATCTAAACTAAATTAAAGCAGTTAAACTACCATCCCCCATGTCTTTGCAAAGTGCAATGAAACCAAAACATTCAGCGGAAATCCACGCGATCATAGGCGTAACGTGTCGAGTCGTACACACGTCAAGATACAAAACATGTTTATTAAAGTTCACCTACAGCGGTCAGCAGGACATTACAGTAACTAGAAGCTACTCCGACTGAAGTATGTAGGCAAGCTCCTGGTAATATCAATCGCATATAGGCGGAGCAACTACTAGCCAGCACTACAATTGGTTAGTAGGAAATAACCAATCTACTGTCGTATGAGGAAAGATTGAAAAGACTAGGCTTGTATTCACTGGAGTTTAGAAGGATGAGGGGGGATCTTATAGAAACATATAAAATTATAAAAGGACTGGACAAGCTCGATGCAGGAAAAATTTTCCCAATGGTGGGCGAGTCCAGAACCAGGGGCCCAGAAAGTTTTTTACCCAGAAAGTTGTGAATTTATGGAAATCCCTGCCACATAGGGCAGTGGAGGCCAAATCACTGGATGGATTTAAGAGAGAGTTAGATAGAGCTCTAGGGGCTAGTGGAATCAAGGTAGCAATGTTACAAAATTTTGAGATTTTAAAAATCAAGTCTGCAATTTATCTCATCAGATAATGCATAAAAAGAAGTTTAATTTGACACCTAATTCACTTTCATATCTTCAGTATTAAGAAAGTTATGGCCATTTGCATACTCGGAAATTAGCATCTTGTTCCCCATTGCCTTTCAATTGACTTAACTTAAAAGCTGTGATCTGGAACAGTTAAAAGCCCATAACTTTCTTAAAAATTAAGAGAACTCAATGAAATTTCCAGTTATTATAGATTGAAGCATTCTGAAACAAATATGAAACAATCTTACTTGGATGACCTGAAATTAAAGCATATAATTAGTTAGTTATCTAATTGGACCTAATTACAAAATTCAATGAGTAGATCTAAACATCTATCCATTTCTTAAGAAAAGATAAACTTTTTTTAAATTGCCTAAGTGTCCAAATAACATTCACACAATAATCCACAATATAACATAATTTTTAAATCTAATTTTCAGGAATTTCTGGGCCAAATGGAAGGAATTTAGTGTTTAATGCCTGTAAATTAATGGCCATTTAAATCAACTAGCGAGTGGGTTTTAGTGGAATGCGGTGGATTGGAACGTTGTGGTTTGCGGTGAAGTCGGGAGGAAATATACTGTTTGTTCATACATTTTTTTGGACCCCATTTCGCAACATGAAAATGTTATTAAAGCCTCCCGAAAAACCAACTTTTAATATAAAAATAAACTATTTACCTTTTTTTCTCCCCTTCGCAAAATCCTTCCGGTTGTCGGCGCTCATGGCTTTTGAAGGTGATTTTTAAATTACTCTAGTTAATAAATAATTTAGCGTAATTTAAAAATACCTTCATTCATGAAATGTCGGAGCGATTTTTCTTCCGCAACGAAATCGCCCGACATTGATCGATTTTCCCTGCCTGTGGAAAAACAGCACTTTAAGCCCGCCCCCCTCTGAAAGGCGCCAAAGTCACGCACACGGGGAGCGGCAGAACTGCAGCGCTGCTCAAGGTAAGTTTTGTAACATACCTAGTCAAGGGATATGGGGAGAAGGCAGGCATGGGTTATTGATAGCGGACGATCAGCCATGATCACAATGAATGGCGGTGCTGGCTCGAAGGGCCGAATGGCCTCCTCCTGCACCTATTTTCTATGTTTCTACATCTTTCCTTGTAGAAACAAAATAAAGCATAGATACGTGGAAACATGGCGGCTAAACAATATAGTAGCTGGAATGTTAATAACGCATATAGGGAAGTATAGATATTTACACAAAATCGTGGTATCTAATGTGTGGCACGTGTGTGGTACGAATCCGCATCTCCTCCTTTCACCGGCATAGTGACCGGGGAGGGAACCGTGAATGTGACCAGGGACCCGCTGGGTGGAAGTGGTGAAATAGGCGAGCTGGGCGCTGAACGGCGTGGGGAGGCCACGGGGGACACAGTCTCTGGTAGTGGAGCAGCCGGGTCTGGTAGTGGGAGGGTATAGAAAATGCTAAACCTCTTGACGCGGAGTCGCAGAACGCGGTTCCTTCACTGGAAGGAGAAGTTGACGGTTGCATCTGTAAGTGGTCCCGTCCGCGTTAACCAGGTAGGAGCGTGGTTCTTTGGCAGGGCTGTGGATGTGACCCAGACGGTCATAGTCCTTGTTGGTCTGGAGGCGAACAATCTGTCCACTGGAGAGAGGTTTAAGTGGCTTACTGGACTTGTCGAAAAAACGTTTTTGTGCGACGCGCTTGAATTGTAGTTGTTTCTGGACTGCGGGCGGAGAACGGACCTGTGGTTGCAAAAGCTGCTAGGGTACAGGCAGGGCAGCACGGGTTTGGCGAGGCATCAGTCGTTGGGCTGGCGATCCCAGTATGGAGTAATGTTCCTTAAATTGAGCAGGTCCAGGTAGACGTCAGATTTCGCACGGTAAGAAGGCTCCATTAATTGTTTTGCGCTTTGGACGGCTCGTTCGGCGAGTCCGTTGGACTACGGAAACTCAGGGCTGCTGGTGATATGTCAAAGGTCCCATCGTTGTGCAGTTTTTGAAAAGCTGGCTGGTGAACTGACTGCCGTTGTCGGATAGAAGCCATGCAGGGGAAATGGCGTTGCAATTTCTGGATAACTGCTTCAGAAGTGATGGTTTGGAGTAGATCGATGTCAAATCAGCCCGAATAAGAGTCTACAAGAACCAGATAGTGTTTCCCATGCCATTCAAATATGTCAGTGGCTACCGTGGACCACAGTAGAGGAGGAATCGGGTGCGGCAGTAAGGGCAGCTTCTGCTGGTGTGGCGTCAGGCTTCAGTTTTGTCACTTATGTACTTGGTCATACCAGGCCAGTAAAACATGCTTTGTGCCCGTTGTAGGGTTGCCTCCACGCCGGGGTGGCCCCTGTGAACGGCGTCGAAGTACTTGTCCCAGAGGACAGCTGGGACAACTGCCTTGTGGCCCTTGACTATAATCCTGTCCTGTAACACTAGATCGTATGGGCGAATCGCGAGCGGGGTGCCCTGTTCTTTATCCGGCCAGCCACGCCGGATGACTGCGGACAGCAATTGTAAAGTCTCATCAGCAGCCGTGTGCTCTGCCAGGCTGCTTAGGCAATCAGTAGGAACATACGATACCGTCATTACTGTGAACTGGTCCTGTTCAGAGAGTTGATGTTTGCTGGTTTTGCGTGGAGCTCTTGATAGCTATGTGCACGTCCTTGCCTTTTTTATAGACACTGCAGACAATCAAACCGTTGCAGCTGCACTATCATCCGTTGTAGGCGGGCCTGAGCAACGTGAATGGGTTTATTCAAGATGGTGACCAGCGGCTGATGGTCTGCTTCTATAATCACAGACTTCCCAAAAATATAGTCTTTGAATTTTGTGCAGGCGAAAACCACTGAAAGTAATTCTTTTTCAATCTGGGTGTAACGTTGTTCAGTTTCAGTTAGTGTGCGAGAGGCGCATAAAACAGGTTTGCAGTCGCCATTGGCAGCGGTCTGCATGCAAGCAACAACAAGTTCGTACTGGGACGCATCACATGTGAGCGTTACTGGTAACTCCAAAGCGAAATAGGCGAGGGTAGGTGCGCTGGACAGCTGCAGCTTGAGGATATCAAAAGCTCTTTGGTGCTGTGGTTACCAGGACCATGCAGCATCTTTGTGTATCACTTCCCGCAGGGGGGCAGATATGTCACTGAGGTTGAGAATAAATTTCCCCAGGTAATTGACCATTCCAAGGAACCGTTGTAGACTCGTAAAGTCAGTGCGAACCGGCATTTCGTTGATAGCAGCAGTTTTTGATGGGTCTGGTCTGAGACCATCACTTGTGAAAACATGTCCAATATAGGTAACTTCCGGGACTCAAAACTTGCACTTCAGGGGATTGAGTTGAGCTGAATGTCTTTGGCATGGTCCAGTACTTTCTTCAGATTAGCATCATGCTTAGCCAAGTTGCGCCTGTAGACGAGAAGGTCATCATCAATGATGGTGCATAGATACCCCGCAAACAGTTGTACCATCGCATAAATCTCAAAATTGACAGCGTGCAGCCATGTTTCAAATCGCTAATAAAGCATTCTATAGGCTCGCCAACGTGTTGCATTCGAGCATAAAACTTGGATATCTCCCGGATCTATCTCCACAACCTTTATATTTGTAATCTTTCTTTCTTGCTTTTTTCCCCTATCTATTAGTTTACAGTTCTCTTATTTCTTTCTTTCTCTACTTTTTTTTTAAAAAATCTTAAAAAATCGAAGCTATGTAAGAACTCTGTAACAAGTTTGTCGTTTATTACCATTTGCACATATGCTTTTAATAAAAAAATTAAAATAAATAAATGAATAAACAGAGAAATAAATAAATAAAACTTGGTACGTTCGATAATATAGTTCAAGGGGAGGTCACACAACTGTCTAAACTTTGCAAGTAGGTCAGCAGGGTCATCAATCGTTTCTGCAGGCACTTGAATCTGTCCGTTTGCATCTAAAACTGCAGGCTCAAAAGTTAAACTATCCACACATTTTATTGCCTCAGGACCAGCCAGGTTGAGTAGCACAGAAGCACGTACATCTGGAGGGTTGTTGCGATGACCGATGCGAACATAGTGAGTGTAGTTGCGCTCGAAAAAGCGCCAGCATTCAGCAATGTCAGAACGGGTTCACCAATATTCACCGGCCTAACGACAAGCCAGACGGACAGACCGACTGACTGACCCTAACTCTAATCCTAATCCTAACCATAGCTGTACATTTGTTATTTATCATTTTTATTTTACAGTTCACATCATTACTTTATAACGATAAATCAATTGAAAAACAAAATTGTCAGCAAGGTTAGCATTACCTTTATACCTTGGAAACCTTGCTATTGCTATTAATGTAATGAGGAGGCAGCCATGATCCCAGGGTCCTCGCTGCCTAGCGACCATAAAACAAAGCGTGGGATTGGTGAAATTGCGTCTGACCTCAATGTCAAACATGCAATGATTGGACAATTACTACTTGGAAAGTTGGAGGTTTTCCCCATATTTCAAAAAAATGTGCAGGTTTTGGTCTTGACGAGTTTCAGGTGTGATTTATGTAATATTTTTACACAATATGTTAAAAATTTAGGTAGTTCTGTGAGTTGGGTCACGAACCTGAACGAAAAAGTTCCTTGGACCACAGCCTAATGGGAACCATGGTAGGAGCGATCTAACGGGAGGAGAGTGTGGTCAATGGACTGAGGGAGTGGGTGTGGAGGGGAACCGGGTGATAGGGTGCTGGATGGGGCTTTGAGAATAATGGCGTGTGTAAGAGCACTTGGGTAGATCAGAAGGAGAGAGAAAATGACAGAGAGGGGGCAGGTTAGCTGGAATTGGAAAATTCAATGTTCATGCTGTGGGTCATGCCCAGGAAAATATGAGGTGCTGTCCTTTTTGTTTACGTTTGGACTCAACTTTAGACTTTAGAGTCACAGTGTGGAAACAGGCCCTTTGGCCCACCAAGTCCACGCTGACCAGCAATCATCCCAGTACACTAGTTCTATCATACACATTAAGTTCAATTTACAATTTTTACCAAAGCCAATTAACCTACAAACCTGTACATCTTTGGAGTGTGGGAGGAAACTGGAGCACCCGGATAAAACGAACACGGTCACGATGAGAATGTACAAACTCTGTATAGACAGCACCGGTAGTCAGAATCGAACCCAGGTTGTTAGCGCTGTAAGGCAGCAACTCGACAATTGCGCCACTGTGCCGCCTTCAATTGCTTGTCGTGGCAATTGAGAAGGCCAAGTACAGATAAGTCACTGTCCGAATGGGAGCGGGATATAAATGGCTTGCACCAGGAAACTCCAGATACCTGTGGCAGACAGATTGGAATCTCAACAAAGTGACCACCTCATCTGTGCTTGAATGCACCAGAATACAGGAGCTACATAGAGAACACTGAATGCAATGGACATTTCAGGGCGGCAAGGTGTCGCAGCAGTAGAGTTGCTGCCTTAGCGCCGGAGACCCGGGTTCGAACCCGACTATAGTTGCTGTCTGTACGGAGTTTGTACGTTCTCCCGGTGACCAGCATGGGTTTTCTCCGAGATCTTCGTATCCTTCCCACACTCCAAAGTCGTACAGGTTTGTAGGCTAATTGGCTTGGCGTATGTGCAAAATTGTCCATAATGTGTGCAGAATAGTGTTAATGTGCGGGGATCGCTGGTTGGGGTGGACTCGGTGGCCCCACGGGCCTGCTTCCCTGCTGTATTTCTAAAACTAAAAACTGAACTACAACCAGGGTGTTGAAGACAATGGGAACTGCTGCGGTGAAGGAGGTGAGCATCAGCACAGGAGCACCTCACGTCTGTGTGCTCAGCCCCCTGCTCTACTCATTCTATACCAATGACTGGATAGCCGGAGGCAGTTCCAACTCCGCTGATGATACCACCGTTGTTGGACGAATGACGGATAACGATGTCAGAGTGTAGGAGTGGGATTGGTCGTCTGATTGAGGTGCCAGAACAACAACCTTGCTCTCAACGTCAGCAACACCAAGCCGATTGTTCACTTTAGAAGAGGAAGGTCGAGAATCCACCAAACCTGTCTTTATCAACGTGTCGGCGGTGGGGAGACTCAACAGCTTCAAGTTCCTGGGCGTACACATCTCTGAAGATCTGGGCTGGACACAGCACATTCATGCAATCGTAAAGAAACCCCTCTACTTCCTTAGAAGATTGAGGAGATTCGGTATGTCATCGAATACTCTCTTGAACTTCTATAGGTGGACAGCAGAGAGCATATTGACAGGTTGCATCTTGGCCTGGTTCAGCAACTTAACTGCCCAGGAACCAAGAAGATTACAAAAAGTGGTGAACACTGCCCAGTGCATCATGGGTACTAAATTCCCCACCATCGAAGGAATCTAAAAGAGGTGCTGTCTCATAAAGGCCGCCAACATCATCAAGGACTTTTTCCGCCAGGGGCGCTGCCTTCAAGAGGGCTCATGGCTCCCAGTAGCGGGTATGAGTTGACGCGCTAGGCGGGAGTTGCCTGGCTTTTACCGTGACCTCCTGAAGGCCAGGAATTTGGTCACCTTCAGCCAGGGCGCTGCTCCTCAGGGGGAGGGGGGTGTTGTGGCTGTGACGGTGGGTGTCCAGGAGAGGCGTGTGCGTGGAGCAATTCCGGACGAGCTTACCCCCGCTCAATCGGAATTGTTCATAGGACCCATGGCCCGGGTCCCTCCCCGAGAGCCGGCCCCATGCAACATGAGCCGCCTTTCCGAGATGCCCAGCGTGCCGCTCCGTGATGCGGAGAGGCGTGTGTTGTACAGGCTGCTCCTGCACACTCTCCACTTCCTCACCCTCGTCTTCCGTCCAGACACACCCTGACGGTCCGTGTTACCTGATGAGGGGAGAGATCCCCAGTGGAGGTCTCTCTACAAGGGAGTCCTTCCACTTTATATTGGGGACCTGGGGTGGAGAGTGTTGCACAAAGCCGTGTCCTGCAACAGGTACTTAAGCCGGTTCACGGACTCGTCCGCCGCCTGTCACTTCTGCGATGAGGAGGAGTCCGTGTACCATTTGTACATGCAGTGTGAGAGGTTGCAGCCCCTGTTCGAGTATCTGAAGGGGCTGCTCCTCAAGTTTTGGCTCCACTTTAGTCCAACACTTTATTTTTGGGCACCCGGTACAGAGGGGGGAGGGTCGGGAGGGAGGAGGGGGTCTCCCTGTCGGTCTGCTCCTGGGCCCGGCCAAGATGGCCATTCGCGGGTCCAGGCAGCGGGAAGTCGACGGTCGCACAGCAGTCGACTGCCTGCATCTTTTCCGGGGTTACGTCCGTGCTCGCGTGTCCCTGGAGAGGGAACACGCGGTGTCCACAGGGACTGTGGAGGCCTTCCGTGAACGCTGGTCACCGCAGGAGGTGGAATGTATCATTGATAGAAATGTTAATATTTTAATTTGATAACTTTCTTTGTAAGATGCCAATATAGGCATTCTTTGATCGTGTTACTACTTGTATTTGTTTGTTTTGATTAAAGCATTTTGTAAAAAAAAACATCATCAAGGGCCCATGCCACCTTGGTCAAGATCAGATCAGATAGAATTCATTGTCATTTAACCATTAAAGTTCAAAAAAAATTAGGTTCCTGCAGCCATAACAACAAAAAGCAAAAACCCGCAATTAACACAATCCACACAAACATCCATCACAGTGAATCTCCAAACACCTCCTCACTGTGATGGAAGCCAAAAGTCTTATCTCTTCCCTGTTCTCTGCTCTTTATTCCCGCAGTCAAGCAGTCAAACTGCGGCATCGAGCTGATCGAGGCTCTTGATATTGGAGCCCCCGGCGGGCGATGGTAAGTCCCATGGACGTTAAAGCCGCGCCGGGCGATCTAAGGCCCTGCTCCCGGTCGATTTAAATCCCCCGATTCGGGTAGGTGAAGTTGCCGTTGCTGGAGCTCTGAAAAGCGGTCTCCCACCAGGGACCCGTAAGCTCCCGATGTTACCGTCCACCGGGCCTGCAGCCGGAGCCTCCGAAGCTCCGAAGTCGGGTCACAGCCACAACCGCAGCGCCGCCACAGCTCCGAAGTCGGCCAGCTCCGCGATGGTGAGTCCGCAGGCTCTGCGACTGGAGCCCCAGGTCCATTCTGGTTGGAGCCGGCGGCTCCATGATGTTAGGCCCAACGACAACTGAGACTCGACAGGGGAAAGGTCGGGTCCCCGTACAGGGAAGAGGTTAAAAAGTTTCCCCCATCCCCCCCCCCCCCCCCCACCCACATATACACAGCTAAAAATAAAATTAAATTAAACCAAAAAACATACACCTCACAGGACAAAAAAGAAAGAAAAACAGGCGGACTGCATTTCGCTCCTGATCAGTAAGAAGGTATCAGAAGTTGAAAACTGTGACGTCCTGGTCGGGAACAGTTTTTTCAAAACAACTATCAGGCTTGATGTATTCAAGGGAGAGTTAGATTTAACTCTTAGGGCTAACAAAATTATGGCATATGGGGAGAAAGCAGGAACGGGATACTGATTCTGGATGATCACCCATGATCATATTAAATGGTGGTGCTGGCTCGAAGGATCGATTGGCCTACTCCTGCACCTATTTTCTGTGTTTCTGTGTTTCTGTTGATCACTACGAACTCTAAATACACTCTGAACTATGAACTGCCTGGGTTGCATGAAACGTTGAGCTTTGTTTTTGCACCTTGTAGCTTAAAAAACAATTGGTAGAATCTATCTTTTGCTTGTTTATTATATTATCTATTGAGTACAGTATTTACAAACCTAAGGTGCTGCTGATGCTGCTGCAAGTAAGAATCTTATTCTTCTGTTTCTTCGGAACATTTGACAATAAAGAACCCTTGACTCTTGATGAGGCCTGGGACAGACCTATCTGTGTTCATATTGTCTGGGGTGCCAGTTCAGTTCAGTGTAGTTTAGAGATGCAGTGCAGAAACAGATCTTTCAGCCCACCGAGTCCACGACAAACAACGATTCCCGTACACTGCACCATCCTACACACCGGGGACAGTTTTTACAATCTTTACCGAAGCCAAATAACCTACAAACCTGTACGCCTTTGGAATGTGAGAGGAAACCAGAGCGACAGGGGAAACGCCATGCGGTGGTGGTGAGACCGTACAGACAGCACCCGTAGTCAGGATCGAACCGGGGTCTCTGGTGCTGTTGGGCAGCAACTCTACCGCTGTGCTACCGTGCTGCCCACGTCTTGAGACATCTTGACTGCCTTGAGGGGCCGAGTGATCCACTGTGGTTCCTCTTGTTGTTCACGCAACCAACTTTGAATGGGCAATTAGGGATAGGCAATAAATGCTGGCCGTGCCAGTGACATCCACATCCCATCAGTGAATAATGTTCACACATTGTTAGGCTTTCAATTAAACCGGCCGCATTATCCATCTGGCTCCCTGTTGGTACTGGGGCACATTAGTGCAGATAAGTACCCTGACCATGATTGAGAACTGCACTGTCTTTCACATAAATCTACTTCGCCAAACCCATATGAAAGTTAAAATCCCCGCCTTGTGCATACTCCATGCACATCTAATCGCTGCATTTCTCATTCCATCACTGCACAATATGCGATTAGCAATCAATACCTAACTTTCAGTGGAGACTTAAATCCTTTTCTGCATCTTGATCCTACCAATAAAATCCCCACCGCCCCCTTCACTCTTATAATATCCTCTCTCATCAGTGACACCGTTTCATCTTTAATCATCAATGCTGTTCACCGCTCATTGCCATTTTCTCTCTTTCTGCACACTTTGTAGCCGAGAACATTTAGTCTCCAGCCCTGATCATCTGCAGCCCTGCCTCACCAATGCCGACTACGTCAGATCCTCCGAGTTGAATTTGCTGCCGTAATTCATCCAATTTGTTCCTCGGGAAGGATCGGGAACTGAAGGGACACCAATTAAAGGTGATGGGCAGAAGAATCGAAGGTGACAGGAGGAAAAAAGTTTTGATATACACAGTGATGGCCTCAGGGAACGCATTGCCTGAGAGTGAGCCGGAGGAGGCACGCTCAACCGCAGTTTGCCAAAGAGAATTGGATTAATACTTGGAGGAAAGATTATCCAGGAGTGTGGGGAATGGGCAAGGGAGCGAGGCGAGTTACAACGATCTTGGAGAGCGGCCTTAAAGGGCCAAATAATTTATAACAATTCCACACTCAGCGTCGCATAAAAGCACTTACTTGGACCATATCCAACTTGCCTGTCTACTTCAATGTTTGTTCACAATTCTATTAGTCTCTCTACTGTTTGATTTGGATGTTTAGTCTCCTTTTACCTACACTGCCTTCCATTTGTTTTAGAAATATTATCAATTCTACCTTTCTCCTTTGTTCCCACTCTATCCTACGTCTGGGGCCCTGGTCTCTTATCCCATGGAACAGCTTATTTCCCCCCCTCAGTACTGGTGCGTGCCCCATGTAACAGACCCTCTTTCCCCAAACCACTGCTTCATCCATGTACCTATCTGCCTCACCTACTGAGCAAGGCACCACTTTGCACATGCCACAGAGAATAATGCAGACATTACCATTCTGGAGGTATTGGATGTCAATTTTGAATTACTGATGCTTCCTATATTATACCTCTTTTCTCCTCTTCTAATAACCATCACAACTTTTTGCAGGTACTATTGCAACGCTTAAGAAACATTTAGACAGGTACATGGGTAGGATAGGTTTAGAGGGATATGGGTCAAACGCAGGCAGGTGGGACCAGTGTAGATGGGACATGTTGCCTGGTGTGGGCAAGTTGGGCTGATGGGTCTGTTTCCACACTGTATGACTCTATGACTCTACAACTGAATCCCCGCACTCCCTTTCCTATCCTTCTCTATACTAAACTAAACTGAACATTCCCGCTCCCTCCTAATGCTTTGATGCTTGTATTCCTTCGAGACACGATATCTTTCATCTGGGCACCTGCTTTTTGGGATATGTAAGGAACAAATCCTTACAACTGCCACGTTGCTCACCTCGGCACCACTCCAATCACTTCCCCACCCTTTGTACACCCAGAGTAGCCCCGTGGTCTGTGATCAGTGTTCCGTCTGGTTAGCCAACTCCTCCTTCTCCTTGGGTTCCATTTCCTCTCCACACTGCTGGTTGCCAACAAGCCTACTCTGTTACTGCGCAAAACCTCACAGAGCAAAAGGTCCGGTTATGCGGCACGGTGGCGCAGCGGTAGAGTTGCTGCCTTACAGCGCCAGAGACCTGGGTTCAATCCTGAGTATGGGTGCTGTCCGTACAGAGTTTGTACGTTCTCCCCGTGACCTGCGCGGGTTTTCTCTGAGATCATCGGTTTCCTCCCACATTCTAAAGATGTAGAGGTTTGTAGGTTAATTGGCTTGGTATAATTGTATAAATGTAATAAAAATGTCCCTAGTGTGCGTAGGGCAGTGTTAATGTAGGGATCGCTGGTCGGCAGGTCCTCGGTGGGCCGAAGGGCCTGTTTCCGCGCCGTATCTCTAAACTAAACTAAACTTTACCGCTGCCTACTAATGTTTTGATGCCAACTGCTTCTATTCCCGAGGCCAGAAGTACAAGATGCAGACTGGTAGATGTGGGTACCTGAAACAACCTCACAAGAATTATGCAGTGTGGAAACAGGCTCATCAGCCCAACTCACTCACACCCACCACCATGTCCCATAAACTCGTTAAAGCTTCCATGCTGCATTTTAATCTAAATAATACAACTACCATTCAGTCTATTCTACACCTATAAAACATTGTAATGAACACTAAAAATTAATTAAAGCATTTACTCACTCAAGCTTAGTCATAGAGTCATAGAGTGATATAGTGATGAACAGGCCCTTCTGCCCCACATCGATCAACATGTCCCAGACTCAACTACCTCCTCTGGCGGCTTGTTCCATGCACCCACTGCCCTTTGTGTGAAAAAGTTACGCCTCAGATTACTATTAAATCTTTTCCCCTTCACCTTGAACCTATGTCTACTGGTCCTAGATTTCTCCACACTGAGCAAGAGACTGTGCATCTTCCCGATCTATTCCTCTCATGATTTTGTACACCTCTATAAGATCACCCCTCATCCTCCTGTGCTCCAAGGAATAGAGACCCAGCCTACTCAACCTCTGGTCCTGGCAACATCCTCGTAAATCTTCTCTGAACCCTTTCAAGCTTGACAATATCTTTCCTATAACATGGTGCCCAGAACTGAACACAATATTTTAAATGAGGTCTCGCCAACGTCTTATACAACTGCAACATGACCTCCCAACTTCTATACTCAGTACTCTGACTGATGAAGGCCAATGTGCCAAAAGCCTTCTTGACCACCCTATCTACCTGCGACTCGACCTTCAAGGAACCATGCACCTGCACTCCAAGATCTAAGCTTGTATTCACTGTATCCTTAAAATCTGGTCTCGCCCCAAAATGTCACTCATTCCTTTCATCCAGAGATGCTGCCATTCCTGCCATTCGTCCAACATTTTGTGTCTATTCACAGTATCCTTACTGCCTTTGCGCTAAATTCCTCCAAATGTAACTTTTTGTAATTTTGTCGGTGCCAGAAATGTGGCAACTCTATGTGTATTGCCTAGGTGAAGTCTGCTGTACGATTTTACCAGATTGAATGCAAAAACAAAGAATTTTGCTGTACCTAGGTACATGAGGCAATAAAGTATAACTGAATCATTGTTTAACCTCACAATCCGTCATCAAGAGCTATTTACGGTACCCTGTGCCTTCAAAATCTTTACCAACAGAACGATGAAAAGTCATCATCATTTACTCTCGTGCAGATTCCGACTGACACTGCTGAGCATTTAGAACATTTCCTGTCTTTATTTCACTTTTCCGGCATCTGCAGGTTTTTGTTGTTGTTTTCACAGCTCCAATTTCAAGCATTGCCCACTGCACAAATGCACAAGATTAGCTAGTTAATTCACCCACTTATTGCTGAAAGTTCAGGTCTGTGAGCCGCCGCAGAGCAGTTACATTCCCCTTGGTGACAAAAGGCCCACAACTCTGAAAGACCGGTTTATTCTGCAGGGCTATTTTTTTGACATATTTTGATGCAATAATGCACTATATGAAGTCAAGCCTATTGATTAATATGTCAGGATATTCACCCTGGAAAGGAAAATTGACCGTGCGTGTTAGTATTGGCTGCAACGATTTGAAATTGTTGAAAGGGTCAAATAATTGTTGATTTCTTTCATTTCTGTGTTGCCTCATGACCACCAAGTGATGGTAATATGGGTGAGACTGAAGACTGAAATGGACAATTGTTGTGTGCGTGAGCTGGTTTCAGCAACAGGCATGTTCAAGCAGCCGTCTCTGCCAAGTGGGTGGGAAGCGAGTACCTCACCAAAGGAGTTTTCATCTACTTACGGCTTCTCCATTTTAATAAATCAGGGAGGTAACATTCTGGCCTGCAGTCTGAAGGGTGAGCAATGATTTAGTGAGGTTTGTGTAGTTTTTCTTCGAATAAATAATGGGCCTGGTGACAATCCAGACAGCCCGGTTGTTTCACAAGATGTGAACCGAAGGACAAATGTGTTTCTCTCCCAGGCCATCTGTACTGTTATTGCAGGAAATATTAAGGTCGTCAGAATTTCGAGGTGAGGTTTGAATGATCCTCCATTTTAATATGATGTGTTTCAAGGAATTTAAGTCGCAGCAAAATTGTGCAATATGTTGAGTTTTATTACTGCAAGGTTGTTTGGAGAAGATGAGATTTAGTGTTTCTGCTTGCATTATAACAATATCTCCACATCACAGTAAATGGATATTTTTTATATTTATATACTTCCCCTTCCATTTTTCAACCCAAATTTTAAATGTTTTTTCTTGGCTCACCAAGATGAAAGATATCAGCACTCCAGAATGGATTAGTGTGCATGTTTTGGTATCCAGAGTAAACTTTGAGTGTGTAAAAGATTCATTGCTGAGTGAATCTCTCACAGCTTGCCGTAAAACGGTTCCAGTGCAGGGAAGTGTGGGTGAGACATAGACAATAGGTGCAGGAGTAGGCCATTCGGCCCTTCGAGCCTGCACTGCCATTCAATATGATCATGGCTGATCATCCAACTCAGTATCCCGTACCTGCCTTCTCTCCATACCCTCTGATCCCTTTAGCCACAAGGGCCACATCTAACTCCCTCTTAAATATAGCCAATGAACTGGCCTCAACTACCTTATGTGGCAGAGAATTCCACAGATTCACCACTCTCTGTGTGAAAAATGTTTTCCTCACCTCGGTCCTAAAAGACTTCCCCCTTATCCTTAGACCATGACCTTTGTTCTGGAAGTCACAGAGTCAAGTTCAATCTATGCTATCCCATGAAACACTCCCAGAAAAGGTCATTGTGGGTTAGTTGCTGAACAGACTGCTTCTGCATTGTCTCATTATAACATTAAAATCGTAGACAGCAGAGATGGTTATCAGGCATGACAGCGGGATCTTAATCAGCTGGGCAAACGGGCACAGGAATGGCGGATGGAGTTGAATTCAGGTAAGTGTGAAGTGGCAAAAGTTTGGGCTGCAAAACCAGGGCAGAACCTTTACACTGAACTGCAGGGGCCTGGGGAATGCTATTAAGCAGAGGGATTTAAAAGTAGAAACACCATCTGAAGAAGGACTGACCTGAAATGTCACCCATCCTTCTCTCCAGAGATGCTGCCTGACCCGCTGAGTTACTCAAGCACCTTGTGTCTTTCTCTGGAGTACAAGCTCTTCCTGAAAGTATCATTATAGGTAGATAAGTCCACGAAGAAGGCTTTCGGCACATTGGTCTCCATCAATCAAGGAATTGAGCATAGAAGTAGGGACTTTATGTTATAGTCGTACAAGACACTGGTGAGGCCCCATTTGGAGTATTGTTTGCAGTTTTGGTTCCTCAGCTGAGGAAAGATGCCAAAAAGCTGGATAGGGTGCAGAAAAGATGGATGTTACCAGGACTTGAGGGCCTGAGCTATTGGCAGAGGTTGGGCAGGCTAGGATTTTATTCCTTGGAGTGCAGGAGACTGAGGGGGTGATCTTATAGAGGTTTAGAAAATCATGAGATGAATACAAATGGTGATTGCACAGACTATTTCCCAGGGTAAGGGAATCAAGAACTAGAGAGCATAGATTTAAGGTGTGAGAGGAAAACTTTAATGGGAACCCCAGGGTCAACTTTTTCAACTTGAGGTAAGTTGAATGATGATATTTTTAAAGGCCTTTGGGCAGGTACGTGGATAGGAAAGATATAGAGGGATATGAGTCAAATGCAGGCAAATGGTTCAATGGATCAGTGGTTCAATGGTTCTTTTATTGTCAAGTGTATCAAAAAATACATTTTCTCAAGATTTGCAGATGGGAAAAAGCTCGGAGGTGAAAACAGAGCCTTCCTTTGTGACGGAGTTCTCTGATCCTCCACATCCACTGGGAAGAAAATGCAACACCTTGCTTTGGAATGAAAGGATGACTAAGAGGTGGTCGGGCTCATCTTTTAAAGGGAAATGCAGCCCTTAGTCTTTCGACTTTCGACTTCAGAGATACAGCGCGGAAACAGGCCCTTCGGCCCACTGAGTCCATGCTGACCAGCGATCACCCCGCACACTAGCACTATCTTACACTCTTTAGGGGCAATTTACAATTTTACTGCAGCCAATTAACCTACAAGCCTGTACGTATCTATTTGGAGTGTGGGAGGATACTGGAGCACCCAGAGAAAACCCACACAGTCACGGGGAGAATGTGGACAGCATCCAGCCAGGATCGAACCTGTGTTTCTAGACACTCTGCCACTGCACCACTGAGCGGCCCTAGTGTCAGTGACAGAGTGGGTGGCATGGAGTTCTACAGTACAGAAACAGGTCCTGAGGCCCAACTCATCCATTGCGACCAAGGTGCTTACGAACTTGTCCCATTTGCATCATGAAGATGATGATGATGATGATACTTTATTGTTTTTGCATACAACGTACAGTAAAGAGTCGCAAAAAAGGCATTAAAAAAGTATTTATCCTGTCTTTGTTCCCCCACTTCCCCACCCCAACCCCCCTCAGGTTCCCCTTTGTTAATGGTGCCCCCCCCCCGGTTCCCCATTGTTAACGGCGTGTCCCCCCCCCCCAAGCTGAGCCCCCTTTGTTCTCTGCAGCATGGCACATCCACCACGGCCCAACTCCAACTCCATACCCTCACTCTGCCTCCCTTGAGGCTTGCGTCAGTCCCATGCGATGAAGGGAATAAGGATTTTCCAGCAAGCCTAACCCTGCTGGGAGGCAGAGTGAGGGTATCTCTGTCGTGGTCATGCACGCAGGTGTGGTCTGACGACTTTAGTCCTGGTGAGCTTTTGGGATTGTTTTGACTTTCATTGAGATACCGGCTGGGCCACGTCTCGAGTAAAGTTCCCTTTGAACCCGCAATGGTGCAACTTTAAAGTTCACATGAATCCATTAACATCCCTGAGTACCTGCTGTGAAAGTGTGCTGCTTTTTGCTCCTGTTGTAGAACTTCCATTATCACAACTGAGTCAGATTCACAGTGATTCACGATTCCAAGTAAAGGGTCAGATAAGAAATATTAATGCATGTTGGTGCAGAATGGCGGCACGGTGGCGCAGCGGTAGAGTTGCTTCCTCACAGCGCCAGAGATCTGGGTTCTATCCTGACCACGGGTGCTGCCTGTACGGAGTTTGCACGTTCTCCCCGTAACCACATGGGTTTTCTCTGAGATCTTTGGTTTCCTCCCACATCCCAAAGACGTGCAGGTTTGTGGGTTTATAATCTTGTAGAATTCTTTAAAACGGATTCATTTTCTGTACTCGTTTTCACCAAGCCCACTGCGAACAGCGGCCTGCTGCCTTTATCAACGTTACTTTTTTGCGTATCTTTCATTCATTTGTTCTATATCTCTCTATCTCTCTTTTCCCTCTCCCCTGACTCTCAAAATGTCTCGACCCAAAATGCCACCTATTCCTTTTCTCCAGAGATGCCGTTGGACTCGCTGAGTTACTCCAGCTTTTTGTGTCTATCTTTGGTTTGAACCAGCATCTGCAGTTCCTTCCTACACATATCATCCCTGGTGTGGAGGACAGAACTAGTGTACAGGTGAGCACTGGTCAGCATGGACTCGATGG
This sequence comes from Raja brachyura, assembly GCA_963514005.1. Next base: position 15,219,088 of record OY740801.1, on the reverse strand, counting down.
ACCGAAGTGCACTGTGTCCCTAAATCTAAAATGAAAAACTAAAACCTGAGTCCGATTCATATTGCAACTCCAAGTTGGGAGTCATTACTAGATAAGAAATATTTGCGCATTTTTGGTGCAAATGCCCTGGGAGCTGATGAATGGTGTGCTGAATCCTCCTTCACATCTCTCAGCCTGGGCTAATATTCGGCAAGCAACCACCAGCTGAACAATGAACAATGAAATTAGTTTGTCCAATAAATAATTTTGCAGGGATTATATTTTGCTTGAGATAGTGAACCAATTTATTTTCCCTTTGATCAATTCACAGTTAGAAGAGAAGGGGAAGGCTGATATCCCCTGGGAACCGGCAGCTCGCAGTATTTAGCCTTTGCAAACGGTATCCACAGATAGAGAAGATTTCCACAGCATCATTAGATAAGGAACTCAATACAGGGATTATAATATGCAGTTGTGACGTTCCCATTTCCATCTCGGCAACTGGGAAATAAAATACCTCTGTGAAAGAAGGAACTGCAATACCTCTATTTTTATCTCTTTCTCACTCTTTAGAAGTATACATCTTAGCAGTGTTGATCTATCACTTTGATCAGGTCCAAATATCTTCCATTGCTCTTCCATTTCTCCCGTAGGCTTCATTGCTCAGGGCTGTACCTCATCAATAAGCTTATGTAAGTAATTTGATCCATGATGTTTACCGCGCTGGGGAGGATGGAAATCTTAGTGTAATCTAAGAAATGCCATGTCCTGAAACAGTGTGTGTGTCTCTCTGAGGGCATCTGTGTCAGCGTGTGTCTGTGTATGTTTCCGCAGTGTGAGTGTGTGCGCACAAGTATATGTGTGTGTATGTTTCCACCAGGCATATGAGCCTGTTTCCTCACTGTGTGTGTTTCCATTTCCCCCATTGTGTTTACACTCTGGCTGTGTGTGTGTGTGTGTGTGTGTGTGTGTGTGTGTGTGTGTGTGTGTGTGTGTGTGTGTGTGTGTGTGTGTGTGTGTGTGTGTGTGTGCAGGTGCATGTATGTGTTTTCATGTATGTATGTGTGTATGTGTGTTCGTGCATGTGTGTACATGCATGTGTGTGTATGTGTATGTGCATGTGTGTGCGTGTGCATGTATGTATGTGTGTTCGTGCATGTGTCTACGTGTATGTTTGCCTTTTGAAGATATTTAGTTTTGTTTCCGTTTGGAGATACAGCATGGAAACAGATCCTTCAGCCCACCGAGTACATCCTGACCACCAATCTCCCATTCATACTAGTTCTATATTATCCCACAGACATTCAATTTACAGAGACTGATTAACCCACAAACCTGCACATCCTCAGGATGTGGGTGGAAACTGGAGCAGCGGGAGAAAACCCATGTGGCCACAAGGGAAACATGCAAACTCCACACTGTCAGCACCTGACGTCACGATAGCACTGTGGTCTCTACTGTTGTGAGGCGGCAGCACTACCAGCTGTGCCACGATAAAATTGTAAATTGCACCAGTGTGTAAGATAGTGCAAGTGTATGGGGATCGCAGGTCAGTGCGGAATCAGTGATCCAGGAACCCAGACAGTGTCTGTGATATAGGGCCCAGACAGTGTCTATAGTCTGTGATATAGGGCCCAGAGTGCCTATAGTCTGTGATCCAGAATCCCAGACAGAGTCTACACTCACTGATCTAGTATTCCAGACAGCGTCTACACTCACTGATCTAGTATTCCAGTCAGCGTCTATGCTCACTTGACCACAACCCAGACACTGTCTACATACACTGGACCTGAATCCCAGGCAATACTTCAGTCTGAGTCAGAATCCCAGAGTGTGCAAATGTAGAGTTCCTTGGGTAAATTGTCATCCACTTCTGCATGAATCCAATAATGAGACAAGATCTTACCTTGATGAATATAATTATTTTTGAATTGGATTGGCATGGTTAAAGCACAGCATTCTCTGAGTCTCAAGTGCAACTGAAAATATATCAATGCATATTTCCAAAATGCATTAATCGTCAAGGCCAAAGGTACTTATTAATAGACCCGCAGAATGATTTTTTTTTTGCATTAACACTTTAAAGTTCAAAAGCATTCAATTGTTCGGTAACAGCCAAAGTGAATCTTATTTTCAATTACGTGCCCATTAATTTTCCTAATACAGTGAGATTTGCCCTTGACATTATGGTTATATTGACGACTGCATCGACTTTGCAGTGACAAAGCCCATTTTTGTACTGCAAACTCCCTGTGCTATGTTTAGTTTGGAGAAACAGCAGGGAAACAGGCCCTTCAGCCCACCCAGTCTGGGCCCAGCTGTTGTTAGGCAACTGAACCATCCTATCAATAATTATGGTGGCACAGCGGTAGAGTTGCTGCCTTACAGCGCCGGAGACCCGGGTTCGATTCTGATTTCGGGTGCTATCTGCACAGAATTTGTACGTTTCCGCCTGTGACCACGTGGGTTTTCTCAGAGATCTTTGGTTTCCCCCCATACTCCAAAGGTGTACGTGTTCATTGGATTGGTATAAAAATTGTAAATTGTCCCTAGTGCATGCAGGATAGTTTTAATGCGTGGGGATCGCTGTTCAGTGCGGTCTCGATGGATGATATATCTCTAAACTAAACTAAACTAAACTAAAACTAGAGAGCAGTCCTGAGCTACTGTCTACCTCCTTGGAGGCCCTTAGACTACATTTAACCGGACCTTATCGTGCACTAAACGTTATTCCCTTTATCCTGTATCTCAACTCTGGGTGGCTTGATTGTAATCACGTATGCTCTTTTTGCTGACTGGTTAGCACGCCTTAACAAAAAGTGTTTCACTGTACCTCAGTACACATGATAATAAACTAAACAAAACCAGAATGTTTACCTGGGGCCCCTTAGTAAAACACCACTATAGGGCCCGTTAGTACAACACCACCGCTGGAATTATGATCTGAGTGCGGAACCGATGTTTCAGTTTAGTATCTTTGGTTGTGATTGTTTCTGTCATTTAAGGTTAGGGACAAATGCACCCTGGCTCCAGCAATGAAACTGGCAATTACTGCAGGAAGTCTGTTGTTGAGATGACTGTCACTTGGCTAAAGAGCCATGTATTGCAGTTCCTCAATATTTAAATACATCCAGGAATCTGCTTAAACTACAGTCACGAGGGGGAATTAATCAGTGTCCAGTACCTGTCTGTGAGCAGTGTTACAGTAATTGCAACAAAGATATGTGCTGGGCATTTGTACTGGTAGCATGTGACCTGAGTCGAGTGAGAACAGGCCCTTCGGCCTAACAAGATGGAGCTCACTTGACCACAGCTGCACTTGCCACTACAAATGGCAACTGGCTGCTTTCGGTTTTCCTGCCGTGACTTCCTGCATTAAGCTAACACCCATCCTATTCACAAAGGGATTCACATTGTCCAGGCACTCTTTTAAATAGGGAATTGCCAAGTTGTCCCCATGTAAGGCAGAGTTCTATCATAGGTACGGTAATCTTTCTGGATCTGCTCCATCCATTGATTTGGCCTGTACAGCCTTCTATGGCAAAGAAGTCCACAGATTCACCACCCTCTAACTAAAGAAATTCTTCCTCATCTCCTTCCTAAATAAACGTCCTTTAATTCTGAAGCTGTACCCGCTGGTCCAAGACATTCTCACTGGTGGAAACATCCTCTCTGCATCCACTCTATCCAGGCCCTTCTCTATTTGTAAGTTTCATTGAGGTTCCCACTCATCCTTCTTTACTCCAGCGAGTGCAGGATTCCCATACAGGATGGTAGGGCACTAACATTCCTTAGTACCCTACCATTTGATGCATATGTCCTACTAGTATTTGATTTCCATTTAGAAATATTTGAGTCATAAGTGAAAGGAGTGGAATTACACCATCAAGTCTACTCCACCATTCAATCATGACCGATCTATCTCTCCCTCCTAACCCCATTCTCCTGCCTTCTCCCCGTAACCCCTGACGCCCCTAATAAACACAAATCTAGCTATCTCTGCCTTAAAAATATCCATTGACTTGACCTCCACAGCCTTCTGTGGCAAAGAATTCCACAGATTCTAACTAAAGAAATTCCTCCTCATCTCCTTCCTAAAGGAACGTCCTTTAATTCTGAGACTCTGACCTATAGTCCTAGACTCTCCCATTAGTGGGAACATCCTCTCCACATCCACTCTCTCCAAGCCTTTCACTATTCGGTAGGTTTCAACGAGGTCCCCCCGCATTCTTCAATAAAAGGGAAATCTTGCATTAGTTAAATTCCTTGTATCTGACAGACTTTCAATGCAAGGATTGAGTCGCATGTTATGGTACTTCAGACGCTGGGATAAAAAGGTCAGCAGGAAATGGAGCCATCCCTCAGAGACTTTACAAAAAAAAACAGGCGACAGAATTTATTAGAGATTCATCACAATCAACATCTAATTAGCGCGTGTAGTGTCAAGCTGGGAGACTTTGCTGAAGCATCGATAAGTGATTAGTCTGTGATTCATCATGTAGATGACAGGGCTACGCTATCCAAATTCAGTTTAGTTTAGAGATACAGCGTGGACACAGGCCCTTCGGCCCATCAATTCCGTGCTGACCAACGCTCACCCTGTACGCTGCACTATCCTGTTTGGCATTCAACCCGATAAATCATTAAACCACCACCAGCGATCACACCAGTTCCATCCTGCGTTCGAGGGATAATTTACAGAGAGCCAATTAACCTACAAACCTGTTTGTCTTTGGAATGTGGAAGGAAACCGGAGCACCTGGTGAAAACCCACATGGTCATTGGGAGAACGTACAAACTCCGTACAGACAGCACCCGCAGTCAGGATCGAACCCGGGTCTCTGGCGTTGTAGAAGGCCTTAGTGTTCTTCATTGGACCAGTGGAGACTGCCAGAGAACAGTTTAAAGAACACTCTCTTTCTCTCCCTCCCCCCCCCCCCCCCCCCCTCAGTGAGGAGAAGTTAAAAGAGTTCTGCACAGTGTAGTTCAGAGGAAGACAATAGTCCAGGGAGTTTTACATTTGAGGAGGAGCACCAGAGCTGTCCCTGGAGTCCTGGCTTGATTATTCAAGCAACATCATCAAGCTGCTTATCTGATGATTAAATGGAAATGGGCTTATATATAATCTCGGGACATCCTGATCCACTTCACAAACTCTGGCAGAGAGAACGGTAGCATCGTTCCAAGGACATGCATTCAAATCCATTCCTGGCAGGGAACATTGAAGCCAATTAATTAGGTTTAAGTTTAGTTTAGTTTAGAGATACGTAAGGTCATAAGGAATTGGAGTAGAATTAGGCCATCAAGTCTACTCTGTCATTCAATCATGGCTGATCTATCTCTCCCTCATAACCCCCATTCTCCTGCCTTCTCCCCATAACCTCTGACTCCCGTACTAATCAAGAATCTATCTCTCTCTGCCATGGAGCACAGAAACAGGCCCTTCCGCCCACTGAGTCTGCGCCAACCAGTGATCACCCCGTACACTAGGACTATCCTGCCCACTAGGGACAATTTACAAATTTTACTGCTGCCAATTAACCTACAAACCTGTACATCATTGGAATGTGGGAGGAAACCAGAGCCCGGGGAGAAAAAAAAACCCACGCGGTCACAGGGCGAACACACAAACTCTGTACAGACAGATCGAACCGGGTCTCTGGCGCTGTGAGGCAGCAACTCTACCGCTGCGCCACCGTGCCGCCCATCTGAAATAAAAAACCAAAGTTATTAACACAGATTATGACACCACGCCATTGCCATTACAATCCAATCTCCCAAATGCCATCGTCATCCAGTCGCGCCAACTTGCGTTTCCAGACCACCTATCTGGTTAACTCTTAACCACCTTCTGAAATGGTCTTCTCCCCGGACGGCAGTGTGCAAAGTGACTGCTGCCTTTCCTGCCGCATAGCAGTGATTGATTGGCGATAAAGGACTGCACAAAATCTTTCTGTTTAACACAATGGCCTCTCTTGCATTTGCAGCCCAGAGGTTAATGCACCAACCTTGGTTCAAAAAGTGGAGAGGGACATGCCTTGCCTGGTGAAGCAGCAATGCAGGGTTACATGTGCACTGAACAGCAAGGCAGCATGCAATGGTTGGAGGTTTTGATTCCACAAGCAGTGGATCAGATCAAAGTTTTGTACAGTTAACACTTAGAGCAGCTCATTAGCACAACGGTAGAATTTCTACCTTACAGCGCCAGCGATCTGGGTTTGACCCTGACTATGGTACTGTATGTACGGAGTTTGTACGTTTTCACTGTGACCACGTGGGTTTTCTTCGGGTGCTCCGGTTTCCTCCCACACTCCAAAGATGTACACGTTAGTAGGTTAATTGGCTTTGAGAAGTTGTAGAAATCTTCCCCAGTGTGTGTAGGTTATTGTACGGGGTGATCAATGGACAATAGACAATAGACAATAGGTGGAGGAGTAGGCCATTTGGCCCTTCGAGCCAGCACCGCCATTCAATGTGATCATGGCTGATCATCCCCAATCAGTACCCCGTTCCTGCCTTCTCCCCATATCCCTTGACTCTGCAATTTTTAAGAGCCCTATATAGCTCTCTCTTGAAAGCATCCAGAGAACCTGCCTCCACCGCCCTCTGAAGCAGAGAATTCCACAGACTCACCACTCTCTGTGAGAAAAAGTGTTTCCTCGTCTCCGTTCTAAATGACTTACTCCTTATTCTTAAACTGTGGCCCCTGGTTCTGGACTCCCCCAACATCGGGAACATGTTTCCTGCCTCTAGTGTGTCCAAGCCCTTAACAATCTAAACATATACTATCTAAACAAGCCCTAAACATATAAATGTTTCAATGAGATCCCCTCTCATCCTTTTATAATCCAGAGTGTACAAGCTCAGCTGCTCCATTCTCTCAGCATATGACAGTCCCGGGAATTAACCTTGTAAACCTACGCTGCACTCCTTCAAGAGCAAGGATGTCCTCCTTAAATTAGGGGACCAAAAATGCACACAATACTCCAGGATCGCTGGTTGGCAAGGACTTGGTGGGCCAAATGGCCTGTTTCCACACTGCATCTATAAACTCATCTAAACTACCACATCCAGCTATGAATGGTGATGGAAATGAAACAGTTAAAGACAGCATGAATATCACCACGCTTAATGAGGTGGAGCCCAGCATGCAAGTGCTACTGATAAGCAATTACTATCAAGATCAGCTGGAAGTGCTGAGTGGACAACACATCTTGGCTTCCTCCTGAGATCTGCCCCATCTCAGAAGCCAGTCTCTGGCCAAGTTGATTTTACTCCAAGCCGTGTCAAGGAATGACTGAAGGGCCTGTTCCACTTGCGCAACCTTTACAGGCGACTGCCGTGACCCCGTGATAGGTCACCGGAATTTTCAACATGTTGAAAGTTCAGCGGCGACCAGAAAGACACTATGACTCTTTGGAGACCGCTCACGACCGTAGGAGACCTCTCACGGCCAATGCAGGCGACCCCTGGCTGCATGTCGTGGGTCACCTCTCACGACCATAGGAGACCTCTCATGACCTATCACAGTTGCCTGTAAAGGTCGCGTAAGTGGGACAGGCCCTTAACAGCACTGTCCATACTGAAAGTTATGGAACCAGAGAGCATTGCAGACATCTAGCGGTAGAGTTGCTGACCCACAGCGCCAGAGACCCGGGTTTGACCCTGATCACAGGTGCTGACCGTACAGAGTTTGTACGTTCTCCCTGTGACCTCGTGGGTTCGCTCCAGGAGCTCCTGTTTCCACCCACGCTCCAAAGGCATGCAGGTTTGTAGGTTAATTGTCTTCTGTAGATTGTAAATTGGCCCTATCGTGTCGGATAGTGCTGGTTGTCACGGGCTGAAGGGCCTGTTTCCGTGCTATATCTCTAAACTAAACTAAACCAAAAAGCTAAGCTAGACACAAAAAGCTGGGCTAACTCAGCGGGGCAAGGGAGATAAGGCAAGGGTGACATTTCCGGTCAAGACCCTTCTTCAGACTAAAAAGCTGTTCTTGAACTAGCTTCAAGTCTAACCAATGAACAAGTACAGTACATTGCTGGTACTGTATCTAACCACATGAAAATTGCCAAAGAATGTCCCATTCATAACAAGGAGGAAATATCCCATCCAGCTAATTACCAACCAAGCCATCTACTGTAAATCATCAGAAAACTGACGGAAGGTGTTAATGATTGTGGCATCAAGGCATTTACTCATTTGAACAGGCTGCAGAAATCCAGTGGCTACACGGATATTGAATTAATGCAGGCAAGTGGGATTAGTGTGGATAGGCATGAGGAACGACATGGCCATGGTGGATCTGTTTCTAGGCTATATCAAACTTGATGACTTTGTGAGTCTTAAAGCAGATGTGGCCTGACCAACTGACTATTTCCGCATGAGTTTCTGCATCTTTTAACTTTGGGTTCCTAGTATCTGAATTTTTTTTTTGCAGTTCTGGGGGTAGAATTAGGCCATTGGGCCCATCGGGTCTACTCCGCCATTCATTCATGGCTGATCTATCTTTCCCTCTCAATCCCATGATCCTGCCTTCTCGCCGTAACCATATTGCCGAGCAGCCAATAGTTTAACATAACCCCAACCCTTCATAGCAAGTGAAAATGTAGCATCTCCACATTGGGTCTTCCATGTTAAGCTACATTTGTGGGGAGTTTTCAACAGAGACTTAACAGCGAGCACAAACCAACAAGATAAACAGGTCTTTAAATTCACCCATATAATATGACACAGCAGGTAGAGTTGGATCATTTTATTGGAACTGGTTTATATGATATGTAACAAGGAAGTAGCTCGTGATGGAAGAAATATGATGCTGCTTTAATGGATTCATTCTGCGAGGGAATGGGAATTTCTAAATCCTCAGTTTGTTGTGTGTTTCGTGACGTTGCCTGATTCTGGTTCAATAAAACCTGCAAAACAACTTGCCACCAAACACCCAAACTTAAGGGCGGCACAGTTGCACACCTGCCTCACAGCCCCAGAGACCGAGATTCGATCCTGGCCTCGGGTGCTGTCTGTGTGGAGTTTGCGCGTTCCCCCTGTGACCGCGCGGGCTTCCTCCAGGTGCACTACTTTCCTCCCACATCCTAAAGGCGTGCGGGTTTGCCAGTGAATTGGTCTTTGTAAATTGCTCCTAGGGTGTAGGGAGTGGATGAGAACTTTAGACTTTCGAGATGCAGCGTGGAAACAGGCGCTTTGGCACACTGGGTCCGCGCCGACCAGTGATCACCCTGTTACACTCACACTATCCTACACACACTAGGGACAAAGCCAATTAGTCTACAAACCTGTATGTCTTGGGAGGAAACTGGAGCCCCCGGAGAAAACACATGGAGGTCACATGGAGAACTTATAAAGTCCGTATAGACAGCTCCTGCAATCGGGATCAAACCTGGGTCTCTGGTGCTGTACGGCAACAACTGTACTGCTGAGCCACTGTGCCGCCCTCTGAGTGGGATAACACAGAACTAGTGTGAATGGTTGATCGATGGCTGGCGTTGAGTTAATGGGCTGAAGAGAGCGATCCCATGTTGTGTCTAAAGTTTCATAACCAAACTTAAAATAAATAAACAGTGGAAGTTTTCAAATGGATGTAACTTCACAACAAAGTGCACTGCACGATGCAGTCATGATACCTGAAGGTATGTTCATAGCCTCATACCTCCTGGCTAGATGTAAATCACCCTTTACAATATGCCTTCAATATTAGACACACAGTCTTGGGTGACGCAGCTGCCAAGAAAATTTGTCACACTCGTTTGTCAACTGATATCATCTCAGGTAGAATCCGTGATTCTGCAGAGAGCATTGAATCCCCATTGATGAAGTTGTGGAGACATCGAGCTGGTTTGTCAAACCGTTAGATTAACATTTGTACTGCCGTGGTTCTCGTGTTTATCTGTGTTCCGCCTACAAAGGGGCCTTTCATGAAGATTCACTTTGCTGTGAAGACCATAAAGTTTAAGTGGTGAGGAAATATTCTAGGCTCAGCTCAGTGCCTGGCAGGCCACGGACCACGGTGTGACCATTGTATTAGTGTTCGCAACGACAGAGTGGACATATTGACAGGGAGACACCCAGGGGCAATGGCTCGAGTGATGGACGTTCTGTCTGTGTATAGACAACACATTGCCTAAGTTCACAAGTTCATAAGTCATAGGAGCAGAAGTAGGCCATTGGGTCCATCGAGTCTACTCCGCCATTCAATCATGGCTGATTTATCATTCCCTCTCAACCCCATTCTCTTGCCTTCTCCCCATGACCCTTGGCACCCTTACCAAACCTATCCATCCGTCAGTCTCCGCCTTATGCCCCTGTCCCACTTAGGAAACCTGAACGGAAACCTCTGGAGACTTTGAGCCCCACCCAAGGTTTCCGTGCGGTTCCCGGAGGTTTTTGTCAGTCTCCCTAATGGTCGAAACTGGTTTCCGTTTTAAAAATCGGTAATTTTTTAGTCGGAGCCGGTAGCGATGCTAGTTGAAGGTGGTTGCCGGAGGACAAAAACCTCCGGGAACCTCCGGGAACCACACGGAAACTTTGTGTCGGACGCAAAATCTCCAGAAGTTTCCGTTCAGGTTTCCTAAGTGGGACAGGGGCATAAAAATACCCCATGATGTCCACCACACCCATCTGTGGCAATGAACTCTACAAATTCACCACCCTCTGGCTAAAGACATTCCTCCACATCTCGTTTCTAAACGTACGTCCTTTTATTCTGAGGTCGTGCCTCTGGTCCTAGACTCCCCCACTAGTGGAAACATCCCCTTCACATCGACTCTATCCAGGCCTTTCACTATTCGGAAATTTCATTGAGGTTCCCCCCTCATCCTTCTTAACTCCAACGAGTACAGGCCCAGTGCCGTCAAGCGCTCATCATATATTAACCCACTGGTTCCTGGGAACATTCACGGAAACCTCCTATGGACCCTCTCCAACCAAGCACATCCTTCCTCAGATACGGGGCCCGACATTGCTCACAATTGTGTCTCTCATGGTGGGGGAGCAGCAGCTCAGAAATGGTGTCTAGAGCTGAATGTTATCCCCACTATAGTAAATAATGTTTTGTTTTTTTAGTTTAGAGATGCAGAGCGGAAACAGGCCCTTCGGCCCACCGAGTCCGCACCGACCTGCAATCCCGGCTTATTAACACTACCCTACACACACTAGGGAAATTTATATTTACATCAAGCCAGTTAACCTACATACTCCAACCTGTATGTCTTTGGAGTGTGGGAGGAAACCGAAGATCTTGGAGAAAACCCACGCGGTCATGGGGAGAACGTACAAACTCGGCGCAGACAGCGGCTGTAGTCGGGATCAAACCCCGGTTTCCGGCGCTGCAAGCGCTGTAAGGCAGCAACTCTACCGCTGTGCCACCGTGCCGTCCTTGAGTGTTGGACACTTTTGCACGTTAGCTGCTGCCTGTGTGAAGTAATAGATAGTTACCTACTTTCACATAGTGAAGTGCGGTGAAGTACTGAACTAGGAGTCTGATCTGCAATGAGAGCTTGAAGCTTTTCCATCTCCTTCGGTGGAATACTTTCAGGATTTGCACGGATACACCAAGCTTTGCCTACCTGACAGGTATATTTGATCACTTTAATCATCACGATCAGGCAATGCAGGGAAGTGTATCCTGCCTGCTTTCAAATGGCAGCTCTGATCCCAGCTTTCAAAAGAAGCTCAGTCTGAAAAGAGTCAAATACATCTTTTGGCTCAATGAGTGCTGATGACAACTGAGATGTCAATCTCACTCTCCAAAGCTAAATAATACCATCCTATTTAAAAACAGCTCTCTAAAAATCCAAACAGTATTTTCTCATTGATTCCGATCCACAGAATGGAAAGCACAGGGTTGGTGATGTGCCAATGGTAGAAGAATGGAGGTATGGTGGTGCAGTGGTAGAGTTGCTGCCTTACAGCGCCAGAGACCCAGGTTCGATCCTGACTTTGGCCGCTGATGTACATACTCCGCGTAACCTGCGTGGGTTTTCTCCCCGATCTTTGATTTTCTCCCACGCTCCAAAGACGTACAGGTTTGTCGGTTAATTGGCTTGGTAGGATTGTAAACATTGTCCCTCTTGCGTGTAGAATGGTGTTAGTGTGCGGGGATCGCTGGCCGGTGTGGACTCGACGGGCTGAAGGGCCTGTTTCCGTGCTGTATCTCTAATCTAAACCAAAAAGCCAAGTTGTGGAGGAAGGAACTGCAGACGCTGGTTTAAACCAGAAGCTGGAGTAACTCAGCGGGACATAGAAACATAGAAACATAGAAAATAGGTGCAGGAGTAGGCCATTCGGCCCTTCGAGCCTTCACCGCCATTCAATATGATCATGGCTGATCATTTCAACTCAGTATCCTGTACCTGCCTTCTCTCCATACCCCCTGATCCCTTTAGCCACAAGGGCCACATCTAACTCTCTCTTAAATACAAGACTGGCAGTATCTCTGGAGAGAAGAATGGGTGACATTTCGGGTCGAGTCTGATGAAGGGTCTCAACCCGAAACGTCGCCCATTCCTTTTCTCCAGAGTAACTCTGCCTGTCCCGCTGAGTTACTCCAGGTTTTGGTGTCTATAAAAAGACAAGTTGTTGGAGTTGTCAAGAGTGGAGGGGGTGAAGTTACAGTTTCTAAGCCTAAATGTCCCTGTTTTCCAGGTGAAAGGCAATACAGAGGACCCAGAGCTCGGTGAACACGTAGTCAGAACCCTTTGTGGAAGCCAAATATAAAAACAGACTTGTCTTTGAAAAGACGCTCTGTGTGTCCTTGGCTAACATTCTTGAATGTAAAGCGCTAGCGTTGATAGAGCGGGCATAGAAATCTCATTAGGAAATGAGGATTCAATCAGATTTCGTCAACTTCATTATCAGTAATGCTTAAATATGGAATAATAGCGAGAACTTGATTTTGTAATTATGACTTTAATTATATTTTTTACAAAAATGATGCAGTGATACCTGCGGTTTAATTCAGGAATGGAAACTGTGCAAAAAAGGTAAAGATCTTTCCCTGTACTAACGTATGTAATTCACGTGGTAGCGCTTAAAATAATTGAACATATGCAGTTGGTAATTATTCTCCTCCGAGCTAGTGGGATCCGCTGTGCTTTTGGGTTGGTCTCTGGAATCACAGTCCTGATCTTTGGTAGATGCCATTTTGGTTGATGTTTGCGTGGGCTACATTCACAGACATGTGCACTCAGCAGGTTTGAAGAGAATAAATAACAAATAACATTCTGCTTCTACCTTTTTTATATTAGTTCAGTTTAGAGATACAGCGCGGAAACGGGCCCTTCGGCCCACAAAGTCCGCACTGACCAGCGAACCCCACATACTTACACTATCCTACACACCACACACTAGGGACAATTAACATTTATGCCAAGCCCATTAACCTACAAACCTGTACGTCTTTGGAGTGCGTGGGGGAAACTGATCTCAGAGAAATTAAAGCTCTCAGCCCTCTCTGGCTAAACCCCTCCCTTCTCGCCACCTCCAGTTTAAATTCCAGTTGGAATATTTTGGAGGACCAAGTAACCAAGAACCAAGAACCAAGAGAAAACCCAGGTAGGTCACGGGGAGAACATACAAACTCCGTACAGACAGCACACGTAGTCAGGATCGAACCCAGGTCTCTGGCGCTGTAAGGCAGCAACTCTACCGCTGTGCCACCGTGCCCCCCACCCCCCAAGATGTTAACAGGTAACACCCCTCCAAATCCACCACAGAGATGCTTACATTTTTTACAAAATAAATTATTATATTCTCTTCATGACAAACATTTTATCTGCTATGTTAACATTTATCAACCAAGAAGCCAGTCTGAAGAAGGGTCTCGACCCAAAACGTCACCTATTCCTTTTCACCAGAGATGTGCTTGACCCGCTGAGTTACTACAGGTTTGTGTGTCTATCTTCTGTTTAAACCAGCATCTGCAGACACAAAAAGCTTTATCTATTGTGCAGGAAGGAACTGCAGATGCTGGTTTGCACCAAAGGGTAATTAAACAGTGTATGCACGTTTGTTTAATTTTAAGCAGTTATGCAGGAATTTAGCAGTGGGAAAATAGCCATGAATGACTGGGAAAATCAAAAAGGTGCATATCAGTTTCGGGAGGTAATCAATTCATCTTCAGCATCAAACAGGTTAAGAAAAACTTACCTACGCTCCTCTAACTAACTCCCAATACAATTACAAACATAAAAAAGACACAAAATGCTGGAGTAACTCTGCAGGTCAGGCAGCATCTGTGGAGAGCAGGAATAGGTGATGTTTCAGATCGGGACACTTCTTCAGACTGATTGTGGTGGTGGCGGGTGGCGGGTTAGCGGTGGGGGGCGGGGGGGGGGTGTGGTTATCGGGGGAGGTAGGAAAGCTGGAAGACAGGAGGGGGCAGGACAAAACCAGGCAAGTGAAGGGTGGATACAGGTGAGATGTTTTTTTTTGATAGGCAGATATTTGGACAAAGGCCAGAGATGAAAAGACATAAGGTGTGAGATAAGGCTAGAAGAGTTGTGAATTGTGAAGCCAGAGGAAGGAATGTAGGTGGAGGGGGAGGGGAGAAATGGGTGCGAGTCCAGGTGGGGCACAAGGAAAGGAGGGGTGGGGGGTGAGTGGAGAAAAGAAGGAAGGGGAGGTGAGTTTCTTGGTTAGCTATTGAAAATTGGAGAATTCAATGTGTACACTGATGGGTTGTAAGATATACAAGTGCAATATGAGGTGTATTTTAAAGACACAAACTTCTGCCTAGTTTGTATGTGGACAGATGAGAAGAGGCGTTGAATGGTTACCAACCTGGCAATCTAGGCCTCGACAGACTAAGGGCAGGTGCTAGGCACCATTTTAACTCCTCTTCCCATTCCCATACTGACCTTTCTGTCCTGGGCCACCTCCATTGCCAGAGTGAGGCCATATGCAAACTGAAGGAACAGCACCTCATATTCCACTTAGGTAGCTTATAACCCAATGGGATGAACATTGAATACTCCAGTTTTCAATATCTGACCAAAACCACCCACCTCTTCTCTCCACCTCCTCCCCTCCCCCCCTCCCCCTTTTACCTGTGTCCCACCCCGACGCACCCATTTGTCCCCTCTCCCTCCACTTCCACCTCCATTTCGTACTCTGGATTTACAATTTGCAATTGTCTCACACCTTTTGTCTTTCCTTAAACCTCTCTAACCTTTGTCCAAACATCTGCCTATCAATACCTCCCTCTCACCTGTATCCACCTATCACTTGCCAGGCTTTGTCCTGCCTCTCCTATCTCCCGGCTTTCTTCATTCCCCACAGCAATCAATCCGAAGAAGCGTCCCGACCCAAAACGTCTTTGGAGCTATGGATTATGTTCTCCGGAGATGCTGCCTGACCTGCTGAGTTATGCCTGCACTTTGTGTCTTATTTTGTGAACCAGCATCTGCAGTTCCTACAGTTAAACGCATAGACTGATGCATGTAAACCACTGCCTTAACCGAGGTTTCCACCATCAAGAAGGTGGATCTCCAGGTAGTATCGCGAGCCCTTCGTCATCACTGGGTCTATATCCTGGAAATTCTCAATCCAAGGGATGATGACCGTACTTTCACTTGACGCTTTAGTTTGGAGATACAGTGCGGAAACAGGCCGTTCGGCCCACCAATTCCACCCAGACCATCGATCACCTGTTAGCACTAGTTTTCTGCTATCCCACTTTCTCATCCACTCATAGAGTCATGGCGGTCATACAGTGTGGAAACTGGCACTTCGACCCAACTTTCCCATGCTGGCCATCTACACAAGTTGCACCTGCCTGCATGTGGGCCATCTAAAGCTATCCTATCCATGTACCTGTCTAAAGGATTCTTAAACGTTGTGATAGTACCTGCCTCAACTACCTTCCATACACCCCACCACCCTTTGTGTAAAATCTTCCCACACACTCGGGGCAATTTACAGAGGCCAAATAACTTACAATCCTGCACGTCTCTGGGGTGTGGGAGGAAACTGGAGCGCCGGGAGGGAAACAGGCATGGTCACAGGGAGAACGTGCCAACCCCACACAGACAGCACCTGAGGTTCGGATCAAACCCGGGTGTCTGGCGCGGTGAGGAAGCGGCTCTACCTGCTGCACCACCGTCCTCCCTGTGGTCCATAGGCGCTGAGCCTGATTGCAGCACCGTAGATGTTTGTGATGGGTAAGACCACATGTGTCTTTTCCATCTGTCCTCCGCATGGTGCTGACCTGCTGGCCTACGCGCTCGGGCCCACAAATCCTTTCCTCGGTAGGTTTAAAGAAATCACACTCAGAGCAGATCCCCTAAGCCTGATGTCAGTGCCTATCTTCCACAAAGAAGCGTGTCGTTGCACTATCATAGGAAGGGCAGTGCAAGGTTATGAATCCAACTCAGATGCCAACTGATTGACTAGAAAACTGAGGTGCCACACTGGCTCACCATCCATCTTCCAAAGCAAAATAGAAAGAACGTCACTGCTTGACAGCTTGGAACATTCAAAATAAATATTTCAAACTTTTTTTTAATCTCTGTATTTCTTTCCCAAATCTATTTTATGCATCATCTTATTAAGTAGCTACACTGAAAGCACAGCATTCAACGTCCTGTCACAGGGTAGTAAATGATAGATAGATGAATGGGACTAATTCTCCTGACAAAATCTACCACAAACGGTATTTACCTTAGAAAGGCAATCATTATCTTCCTGCAGCAAACTCTACAGCCTTATCTCATGATGTCTGGCGAGAGACAACAGCAAAAGAAACACTCGCGGTTGCCATTTAGCACTGCTCCTGTGAAGGATATTTATGAGAATCTATCTTATTTTTTGAATTACTTCAAACATGTGGCATATCTCTGGCAATCATTCATTCGACTGTTCTCGACTTCTGATAGATCACGTGCAGACTAATCTGCACTTATCGAGTAAAGCTGAATTTAAATGGGTTGGAAAAGCTGACTCCAAATTTAACCTGAGTTCTTTTTGTGTGCACTCTCCCTCTCTCTCCTGTGTGTGGTTGCATTTGTGTGCGCACCTGTGTTTATGTGTGTGCACATGTATGTGTGTGGAAGCGTGTGTGCATGCGTGCACAAATGCATATTATACATATGTATATTTGGGTTGAAAATAGACAGAAAATGCTGGAGTAATTCAGCGGGACAGGCAGCATCTCTGGAGAGAAGGAATGGGTCACCATAGATGCTGCCTGTCCCGCTGAGTTACTCCAGCATTTTCTATCTTCAATATGAGCCGGCATCTGCAGTTCTTTCCTACACACTGTATATTTGTGTTCATGAGTGTGCATGAGTATGCGCATGTGGCTCTTGTGTTGTGCGCATGCCATTTGCATGGGTTTATGTGATGAGTCTCTCTGGATGAGCATGTTTGCGCATGTGAATGTGAATGTGGATATATGCACATTTGAATGCATGTGTGTGAGTGCATGTGTGCCTGTGCATATGTTCACCCATGCATTCGTACATATGTGTAGTTATGCATGCGTGTGCTGATGCACAAGTGTGTGTGTGTGTGTGTGTTTTTCAGACATGTCAAAGGAAAGAAGGCACTTTTGCAGATATTACAAGGCCACGGTAGAACAGCATGAACATGATGGTTATTGTTATTTAGACATCTCAGAACACTACAACTTCAACAAAGGAGAAACGTTTCAAGATCTATTATGGAGTTATTGATTAAAATGCTACAAAATCTCACAAAAAGCAGTGTGCAGAGTAACGTTGATCTGGCTGGTGTTTGTGTTGATCGGGGTGAATGTTGGCTGGGAGAGTTGAAAACTTCCATATGTTTTATTCAACACTCCCAGTACAGTGTTGGATTTCACGTCTACATGGAGTGTTCGAGGTTGCAGCCCCCGTTCGAGTATCTGAAGGGGCTGCTCCTCAAGTTTTGGCTCCACTTTAGTCCGACTATTGATTTTTGGGCACCCGGTACAGGGGGGGGGGGGGGGGGAGGGTCGGGAGGGAGGAGGGGGTCTCCCTGTCGGTCTGCCCCTGGGCCTGGCCAAGATGGCCATTCGCGGGTCCAGGCAGCGGGCAGTCGACGGCCGCACAGCAGTCGACTGCCTGCCCCTTTTCCGGGGTTACGTCCGTGCTCGCGTGTCCCTGGAGAGGGAACACGCGGTGTCCACGGGGACTGTGGAGGTTTTCCGTGAACGCTGGTCACCGCAGGAGGTCGAATGTATTATTGATAAAAATGTTAATATTTTAATTTGATAACTTTCTTTGTAAAATGCCAATATAGGCATTCTCTGATCGTGTTACTACTTTGTATTTGTTTGTTCTGAATAAAAGCATTTTGTAAAAAAAAAGTACAGTGTTGGAGGGCATGGGTCAGCCACTGTCTAACACTGAGCTACAGTACTGGTGGGGACAGGTCTGCCATTGTGTTGCATTGCAGTCTGAAGAAGGGGTCTCGACCCGAAACATCACCCATTCCTTCTCTCCAGAGATGCTGCCTGTCCCGGTGAGTTGCTCCAGCATTTAGTGTCTATCTGTCATTGTATAACACTGGGAGATATATATCACGGTGTAACACTTGAATTCACAACTGGTAGGGATGGGCCCGTCACGGTATAATACTGGAGTACAGAGCTGGTGGGGATAACTGTCGCCATTATATGTTGGGGTGCAGTACTGACAGGAATGGGTCTGGCACAACATTACACTGCAGTTAAATACTAGTGGAGACATATCTGTCACTGTACAATACTGGCGGAAAGTTCTGATGGGGGCTGGTCTGCCACTGTATAGCACTAAGTACACTTGAGGTTTTTAGAAGTAAAAACCAGAGAGGTTGATGAGGACAAGGCCATAGATGTTGTCTTGGTTCTTGGTTTCTTGGTTCTCCAAAATATTCCAAATGGAATTTAAACTGGTCGATATGGTCCAGAAATGTCTTTGATAAAGTTCCGCATGGTTGGCTGCGCTGGAAGATCAGATTGCCTGGGATCCAGGGAGAATGGTCCATTGGATAGAGCAATGGCTTCATGGAAGGAAGCAGAGGGTGGTGGTGGAAGATTGTTTTTCAGACTGGAGACCATTGTGACTAGCGGTGTGGCTCAGAGATCGGTGTTGGGCCCATTGTCTCTTGCGGTTTACATCAACGATTTAGGGCGTGCAAGGCATGATTAGTAAGCTTGCAGATGACATTAAAGTAGGTGTTATCGTAAACAGTGAAGATGGTCATCAAAAATTACAGCAGGGTCTTGATCGGCTGGACAAGTGGGCTGAGGAAAGGTTAATGTAGTTCAATGCAGATTGGTGCATTTTCAGAAGTCAAACCAGGGCAATACCTCCTCAGTGATTGGTAGGGCACAGGGGAGCGTTGGTAGGGCGCAGGCGAGCGTTGGTAGGGCGCAGGGGAGTGTTGGAGAGTTGTGGGATCCAGGAATACACATGGCCAGTTCCCCGATGGTAGCGTCACAGGTAGATAGCGTGATGAAGAAGGTTCCTTGGCCATTATCGGTCAGAAGTTGGAACACTATGTTACTGTTGCACCATGCTTTAGTGAGGCCGCATTCGGAGTATTGCGTTCAGCTTTGTTCACCCTGCTCTCGGAACGATGTCATGAAGCTGGAAAGAGTGCGGGGACGATTTATGAGCATGTTTTCAGGACTATAGGGCTACAGGGAGAGATTGAGCAAGCTAGGACTTTATTTCTTTGAGAACAGGAGGCTAAGGGGTGATCTAATGGAAGTGTATACATTTATTGGGGGAATTGATCGGGTGAATGTACAGTCTTTTGCTCTAGGTAGCAGAATCAAGAATATAGCCTTTACGTTGAGAGGGAAAAGATTTAATAGGAACTTGAGGGGCAACATTTTCCGCTCAGAGGGTTGTGGTTAAAGGAATGAGTTGCCAGAGGAGGTAGTTGAGACAGATATAATAACAGTATTTAAAAGGCATTTGGACAGGTACATGGAGAGGAGAGGTTTAGTGGGATATAGAACAAGTGCAGGCAAATGGGTAGAGCTTAGATGAGGCGTGTAGGTCGGTGTGGACAGGTTGGGTTAAAGGGACTGCACTGTATGACTGTACGACTATGACCTGTTAGATGCTGTTTAACACCGAGGTACCATACTGGTGGAGACAGATCTGTTACTGTACGACACTGTGGTGCAGTACTGATGGGGACAGGTCTATCACTGTTTAACACTGATGTACAATACTGATGGGAGCAGGTATTTCAGTGTATAATAGTGTGGTGCCATTCTGGTAAGGATTCATCTGTCACTGTATAACTCTAAGGTACAGTATCGGAAGGGACAGGTCTGTCACTATATAGCACCAAGGGACGTTATTGGCAGAGCAAGCAGGAGTATTGCACATGTAAGAAGTTGAGCAGCTGGTTTTAAAAAATGCAGATTTTCAAGACTGGTATTTTCCTGAAACCATAGTCCTTGAAAGGGAACAGGGACTTCAATCGAGAGATGTGCGAGTTCTACATCAGATTTTATGTTGATTGGATCCATAATGTTATGATTGAATTGAAGAATGCAAATAGGTGGAAGCTATTTCCCCATTAGAGAGATCAAAAACCCAGCACTAGTGATTGAAGTCTGTCAGACTGAGGAGATGGGGCATGTCTTCTCCACAGAGGATGACAGGGCTGTGAAATCCCTGTCTGTAAAGGGCCTGTCCTACAAGCATGCAACTCTATGCGATGAACGCGATCAAACTAGAAGCGGGGGCCGCGCGGAGGTCGGGTGATCCCCTGTACAGGGCCGTTCCCACCAGCATGCGCCTGCATGCGGCAAGCGCAACCAAACCGGCAGTAGGGGCCGCGCGGTGGTCGGGTGAGTGGCGCAACGCGGTGCAAAGTGAGGCGAACTTGGAGCGAAGTCTAAGGCAAGTTCGCCAGGACAGAGAGGGGCACACAGAGAGGGGCACAGAGGCACACACACAGAGGGCCACGGAGCCACACACATAGAGGGTCACGGAGGCACCTACAGATAGGTTCACGGAGGCACGATGTCGGGGCGGTGTGTAATGCGTCGAGGCGACTGCGAGCCGACAAGCGTTGCCGCGCGGAATTTTTGGACATAGTTAGTTTTTCGTAGCCCCGCGCGGTGTCGGGATGAACTCGGGACGAACTCCGCACAATTCCGCACGGCTCCGGCGATCGAAGTGGGACCAGCCCCGCGACGCCGGACGGCTCAAGCGACCACGTTAGGTCGCGCTAATCGCATGGAGTTGTATGCTGGTGGGACAGGCCCTTAAGGTTGGTTCAGGCAGGAAGCCTCCATTGCTTGTGAACAGAACTTGGATGATCACTTGTGATAGTCACAAAATGCTGGAGTAACTCAGCGGGTCAGGCAGCATCTTAGTTGAGTTTCGGTTAGAGATACGGCTTGGAAACTGGTCCTTCGGCCCACCAAGAATGCGCCGATCAGTGATCTAAAATTTACAACAAAGCTATCCCACGCACGAGAGACTATTTACAATCTTTACCGAGGCCAATCAACCTGCAAAGTGTACGTCTTTGGGATATGGGAGGAAACCGGAGCACCCGGGCAAACCTCACGCCATTACAGGGAGAACGTTCAAACTCCGTGCAGACAGCACACGTAGTACAGGATCGAACTTGGGTCTCCGGCGCTGTAAGGCAGCAACGCTACCACTACACCACCATGCCGTCCACTGCAGGAGAGGAATAGGTGGCGTTTCAGGTCGAGACCCTTAATCAGACTAAGAGTCAGGGGAGAGGGAAACCCTCTCTAGATGCTGTGCTTTCTCCTACAGGGTTTGGATTAAATGCCGAGACGAGGGATTTGAGGGGCATTGCTTATATTTGCTTGGGAAATATCCGATGAGCCACAAACCTCCTGCGGAGCTGACGGATCAAAACCCGGCGGAAGCACTCACAGTATTTGATCCAACTGATGAGCTCAGCAAGGCTCCACGGCAACCACGTAATAATCTCCAAAGAGAAAACACTCTCATCTCTTTGGCTTTGTTCTATGAAGTTTTAACTCATCCATAATGATGAACATCCTTATAATAATTTCTTGTCGTGGAGTCTCAGATACAACGTGGATGTGTCAAGGACTAAAAGGAGTAGCTTTAAGGTGAGAGGGGCAGATTTTAACAGAGGTGTAGATGGCTAGTCTTTTACACACAGGACGAAGAGTGGCTGATACACGCAGCCATGGGGTGGTGGTGAAGGCAGCTACAATAGTAGTACTTATCAGGGTGGCACGGTGGCGCCTTACAGCACCGGAGACTCGGGTTCGATCCTGTGTACGAGTTTGTACGTTCTCCCCGTGACCTGCGCGGCTTTTCTCCGGGTGCTCCGGTTTCCTCCCACACACCAAAGACATACAGGTGTGTCGGCTAATTGGCTAGGTAAAATTGCAAATTATCCCTAGTGTGTGTAGATTAGTGCTAGTGTATGCTGGGGATCACTGGTGGACTCGATGGGCCGAAGGGCCTGTTTCCATGCTGTATCTCTAAACTAGAAAACTAAGCAGGTTTTTACATAGGCACATGGATGTACAAGAAATGGAAGGATATGGATCTTGTGCAGATGTGACGTGGCAGATGGGGTTAGTTTAACTTGGTATCATGTTCAGCATGGGCAATGCGGGCTGAAGGGCCTGTTTCTGTGCTCTCCTGTTTCTATGTTCTCCGTACTCAGGACTATAGAGGAGTCACTCTGATTTTGGAGTCATCCCATGCATAAATTGGGTGAGGAATTTGCCACAAAAAACTCTGATAATTCAGTATCCATCTGTTTGGGAATTCTGATAGTTCAGCATCGGACTCAGTGTGGCTCCGTTGCCGTGACAACAATCCATTTAAACGTACAAGGTTAATTCCCGGGATGGCGGGACTGTCATATGCTAAGAGAATGGAACGGCTGGGCTTGTACATTCTGGAGTTTAGAAGGATGAGAGGGGATTTCATTGAAACATATAAGACTGTTAAGGGTTTGGCCATGCTAGAGGCAGGAAACATGTTCCCGATGTTGGGGGAGCCCGGAACAAGGGGCCACAGTTTAAGAATAAGGAGTGAGCCATTTAGAACGGAGACGAGGAGACACCTTTTCTCGCAGAGAGTGGTGAGTCTGTGGAATTCTCTCCCTCAGAGGACGGTGGAGGCCGTTTCTCTGGATACTTTCAAGAGAGAGCTAGATAGGGCTCTTAAAGATAGCAGAGTCAGGGGATATGGGGAGAAGGCAGGACCGGGGTACTGATTGGGGATGATCAGCCATGATCACATTGAATGGTGGTGCTGGCTCGAAGGGCCGAATGGCCTACTCCTGCACCTATTGTCTATTGTCTATTATCTATTGTCTATTCTCTATAAACTCACTGGGGGTTCCCCCCCCCCCCCACATGCTTTGTAAATTCACCAGCCCTGTTCCCGACCCCCTTTTAAATGCACAGAATCTTGCGCCCCACGCTCTCTTTCCCACGTTCCCCCTCATCTTTAGTTTGGTTTAGAGACACAGCGCGGAAACAGGCCCTTCGGCCCACTAAGTCTACGCCGCCCAGCGATCCCCGCACTCTTACATTATCCTACACACACTAGGGACACTTAGCAATGTCACCGAAGCCAATTAGCCCACAAACCTGCACGTCTTTGGAGCGTGGGAGGAAACCGGAGATACCGGAGAAAACCCATGCAGGTCACGGGGAGAAGGTACAAATTCCGTACAAACAGCATTTGTGGTTGGGATCGAACCCGGATCCCTGATGGTGTCAGGCAGCAACTATCACTGCACCACTGTGCCGCCCATTATTATAGATCAATTTGTGGCAAGACCAGACATGCATACTGGGGAACATAGAACCTGTCTGAAGAAGGGTCTCGACTCGAAAGGTCACCTACTCCTTTTATCCAGAGATGCTGTCTGACCCGCTGAGTTGCTCCAGCTTCTTGTGTCTATCTTCGGCATAGAACAAACGATGCTGGTTAATACACAAAAGGACAAAGTCTGAAGAAGTGTGTCAACCAGAAAAGTCACCTGTCTGTGTTCTCCAGAGATGCTGCCTGACCTGCTGAGCTACTCCAGCACTTCGTGTCTGTATGCATATGCGGGGAGGAGGACATGGAGAAGAAAGGAAGGAAGTTGAAGATCACGTAATGCTTACAGTAAATGTGAATATGGTCTGGTTGAGCCGAATGGCCTGTGATTGTCCTATCTATCCTATGTAATCCTCGGCAGTCCTCTGCTTTAATGGTGCTGCATTAGGTCAAGTTCTTGGTCTAACCCGGGTCTCTGGCGCTGCAAGGCAGCAACTCTACCGCTGCGCCACTGTGCTGCACTGCTCTGTGCAAGCTAATTCCCCTGTCCCACTTAGGAAACCTGAACGGAAACCTCTGGAGACTTTGCGCCCCACCCGAGGCTTCCGTGCGGTTCCCGGAGGTGCCCGGAGGTTTTTGTCAGTTTCGACCATTAGGAAGACTGACAAAAACCTCCGGGAACCGCACGGAAACCTTGGGTGGGGCCCAAAGTCTCCAGAGGTTTCCGTTCAGGTTTCCTAAGTGGGACAGGGGCATAAATCTCCAATCAACACAGTGTGGCCACCGGAGAGATCTTCTCACTTCTGTTTTTTATATTCTTCGTTCGATCCCAGGGAACGCTGATATGTGCTGGCAGGGTTGGCTGAAGCTTCCGACTACTCAACCACACCCACTCAACCCACAATTAATGAACTGGGTGTGAAGAAAGGTCTCGACCTGAAACGCCACCCATTCCTTCTCTCCAGAGATGCTGCCTGTCCTGCCGAGGTACTCCAGCATTTTGTGTCTAACGAAGACAGACGTCAGTCTGAAGAGTGGTCCAAACCCAAAATGTCGTGTCTCCCTTTCCGATGCCGAAATTGAATCTTGTAGGCATCGGTCAAACAAAATGACTGAAGAGATTGGAAAATATTGATTTACTTTATCAAGACCTCATTAAAATTCCTCAAGCTGCTTCTTGGGAGAGTTAGATCAAAGATTTGACTCTGAGCAAGTTAAAGCAAAATTAGACACAAGGAATCAACCGCAGATACTGGTTCACACAAAAAAAACCCCACAAAGTGCTGGAGTAATTCAACGAGTTAGGCAACATCCGCAGAGAACATGGGCAGGCAACGTTTCGGGTCGGGCCGCTTCTTAACACTGATTGTAGGAGATGTTTCGATAGTAAAACAGGCAAAGAAAAGAGAGGGGCTTTGATTATTTCTGGAAAGAGTGAAGGTGGGCAGGAATACGAGGAATGAATGAGTAAATCAATGATTGAATGAATGAATGAATGAATGAATACTCTATTGTCACGTGACAAGTCCCAGTGAAATTCTTTGCCAAGGTATGCAAATAGTCACCCACAAAGGGCACTTACAAAGCTTCAAAGTACCACCGCTCCAGGTCCCCTTTTGTCCTCCCCCTCTACCCCTCACTCACGGTGCCCCCCCCCCCCCACGCTGAGTCCTCCATTGTTCCTTCCCCCTGCAGTGGCGTCCTCCGCTCCACATGTCCGTCCTCGTCTGCCGGTTGGCGCCATTGTATGCGCTGAACCAGGCTCCGTCAGCCACGGGCTTCATCGACCCGCGAGGATCCACCTCCGACCCACAACGCTCCCACCCACGACCTTCCGGCCTCGGCTTCTCAGCACCCCTCTGGGAGGCATCCAGAGCAATAAAGGAACGCGGTAACAAGGTCAGGGATGAGAGTTTTAGCTGGAGATGCACTGAGATGTTATACAAAATTAGAAATTAGCAGTTGAAGATCAGTTAGGTACATTATGCAGATCACACCTTAGCGTGTAATATAACATGAAGTTGCAGGCGGGCAAAACATTCAGCTCTGTTTGTTCCAAGATGCCTCATTACCCTAAATCCACGGCCTAAAACAAAGGTCGTGATATTAATTTGGCAAAAGTTGCGTGTGTCACACATATTCACACACTAATTCTATCCTACACACTAAGGCCAACTTGCAGAAGCAAATTAGCCAACAAACTCGCATGTCTTTGGAAAGTGGGAGGAAATTGAGGCACCCGGAAAACACCCTTGCAGTCACGGGGAGAAGGTAGAAACTCCGTACTGATAACTCCTGTAGTCGGGATGGAACCCAGGTCCCTGGCACTGCAAGGCAGCAACTCTACCGCTGCGCCACTGATGGTTGCCATGGGGTCAACCATGTGACAGCAACATATGAGGCAGCTGACATTAATATGATTTGACGTCATGACTCCAGTTGACACTTTTTAAAGATTTTATAGTTAGGAAGTAAGGGAAAGAGACATAACGTGCTGGAGTAACTCAACAGCTCAGAGCATCTTCGGAGAACCTATCCATGTTGGCCAGAGATGCTGCCTGACCTGCTGAGTTACTCCAGCACTCTGTGTCTTTCTTTGTACACCAGCATCTGCAGTTCCTCGGGGTTAGAAGGGGAAGCGAGCGTAGGTAAGATGGGGAAATGCTGTTCCAAGCAAGACATTTACTCCGTCGCTCAATAAAATGAATAAAGGCAAAAGCTTTTCCATCTTTATGATGCTCTTGTTTCTGCCAGAGCTCTGTGTTGTATTCAATTTTAGTCGTATTAAAATTATAGGATGCCTTTTTAGTGATACTTTTTTTTTCCCTTTATTGATCCTGAGAAGAAAAATCATAAATCAAATAATGCTGGAGAACAGGGCAATCTGTAGCAAGTACAACCAATACAAGATACATAACACGCCAGTGAAAGGTGGCTGCAGGCCTCATCTACACTAGCGTGAAAGAACAGCATTGATTTATTAAACTAACAAGACCATCAAGAGGACCAACATCATCACGTGTGCTGAGGGCTTGGAGAAATTAAACCTATGAGGTTGCAATGGGGGGCACATGCACAGACTGAATTCTACGCTCCATCAACATGTGTCCTTTAATCAGCAGAGAATCTTGACATACATCAGGGGGCGGCACAGCGGCGCAGCGGTAGAGTTGCTGCCTTACAGCACCAGAGACCCAGGTTCGATCCTGACCACGGGTGCTGTCTGTATATAGTTTGTACATTCTCCCCGTGACCGTGTGGGTATCCTCCAAAGACGTACAGGCTTGTAGGTTAATTGGCTACAATTTACAATTTCACCATAGTGTAAAGGATAGTGCTAATGAGCGGGGAGATCGCTGGTCGGCGCGGACTTGAGGGGCCGAAGGGCCTGTTTCTGCGCTGCATCTCTAAAGTCTAAAGTGACAGGTAATGAACGCAATGAACAGATTTCACTTACTCGTTGCATCCCTGAAGGAAAAGGCTTGAAATGGTGTGGCTGTCATTTATTGGGGAATAAGGGAACAAGGAGATGTATTTTTCATTTTAAGTGACAAAGGCTTAGATTGTATACGAGAGTAACTATGGTTCAAAATATATGTGCTGGCTGCAGAGAGGTTTGGTCTCTTTGTGAAAGAGAGAAATACAATGCTGCTTCCAAGTAAGACAGATAACTATCCTACCAACAACTAGAGAGTGTTCCTGAATTACTATCCACCTCATTGGAGACCCTCGAACTATCTTTAATCAGACTTTACTGGATTTCATCTTGTGCCGAACATTATTCATTTTATTCCCTTTATCGTGTATCTGTACACTGGGAATGGCTGGATTGTAACTATGTATTGTCTTTTCGCTGACTGGTTAGCACGCAAAAAACGTTTTTCACAGTACCTCGGTAGACGTAACAATAAACTAAGCTAAACTAAACTAAATAAAGTCCCAAGTGTGCTGGTTTATAGAAACATAGAAACATAGAAAATAGGTGCAGGAGTAGGCCATTCGGCCCTTCGAGCCTGCACCGCCATTCAATATGATCATGGCTGATCATCCAACTCAGTATCCTGTACCTGCCTTCTCTCCATACCCTCTGATCCCATTAGCCACAAGGGCCACATTTAACTCCCTCTTAAATGTAGCCAATGAACTGGCCTCAACTACCTTCTGTGGCAGTGAATTCCACTTTATCAGAATGGTTGCTGCCAGGATACTGAAAATTAGGTGGGGGCTTGAAAAAAATAACAAATTGGAGCAGGTAAAGGCCCCAGAGATCTTTGGGCTGTTCCATCATTCAATAGGTTGATCCTCCTCTAATTTCCCCTATGCAGTTCTACCCATCAATACTAAACTGAACTAAACTGAACTGAACTAAACTAAACTAAACCAAACTAACCTAACTAAACTAAACTCAGTGATCCACTTGTGCAGGAAGAAACTGCAGATGCTGGTTTAAACCAAAGATCGACACCAAAAGCTGGAGTAACTCAGCGGGACAGGCAGCATCTCTGGAGAGAAGGAATGGGAACATCTGATGAAGGGTCTCGCCCTGAAACGTCGCCCATTCCGTCTCTCCAGAGATGCTGCCTGTCCCGCTGAGTTACTCCAGCTTTTTGTGATATCTACAGTGATTCACTTGTACCTCTTCCAATCTGACGGACGGTACTCACTGTTCCCTGTGCTGGGGACACCAAACACCACACTCCAGAGCTTCTCATTGATTCCCACTCCCACTCTCTCCTCTCCGGCTGTGGCCTCCTGCACTGCTATAACAAGCTGCATTCAAGCTGAAGGAACAATTCATTATCTTCGATCTCGGCACATTGCTGTCTGCAGGATTCAACACTGAAGTCTCCAACATTAGATCACTCACACTTGCTTCCGGTTTGAACGAGAGCTGGCCATTTTCCTCTGCTGTCCTTATTATTCCTCTTTTCCCTTCTCACATACTCTGGCCGACTGATCATTTTCCTATGAGCCCCATACTACACAATATAACGCAGTCGACACAAAATGTGTAAGAAGGATCTGCAGATGCTGGTTTACACTGAGGATAGACACTAAATTGGTAGATGCTAACAATGGTATGTTAGCTTTCATAGCAAAAGGATTTGAGTATAGGAGCAGGGAGGTTCTACTTCAGTTGTATAGGGTCTTGGGGAGGCCACACCTGGAGTATTGCGTACAGTTCTGGTCTCCAAATCTGAGGAAGGACATTATTGCCATAGAGGGAGTGCAGCGAAGGTTCACCAGGTTGATTCCTGGGATGTCAGGACTGTCTTATGAACAAAGACTGCATAGACTCGGTTTATACTCTCTAGAATTTAGGAGATTGAGAGGGGATCTTATAGAAACTTACAAGATTCTTAAGGGGTTGGACAGGCTAGATGCAGGAAGATTGTTCCCGATGTTGGGGAGGTCCAGGACAAGGGGTCACAGCTTAAGGAAAAGTGGGAAATCCTTTAGGACTGAGATGAGAAGGAATTTTTTCACACAGAGAGTGGTGGGTCTCTGGAACTCTCTGCCACAGAAGGTAGTTGAGGCCAGTTCATTGGCTATATTTAAGAGGGAGTTAGATGTGGCCCTTGTGGCTAAGGGGATCAGAGGGTATGGAGAGAAGGCAGGTACGGGATACTGAGTTGGATGATCAGCCATGATCATATTGAATGGCGGTGCAGGCTCGAAGGGCCGAATGGCCTACTCCTGCACCTAATTTCTATGTTTCTATGTTTCTAAATGCTGGAGTAACACTCAGCGGGACAGGCAGCATCTCTGGAGAGAAGGGATAGGTGACGTGCTGGGCCGAGACCCTTCATTAGACCATGTTCCAACGCAAAACGTCACCTATTCCTTTTCTCCAGAGATGCTGTCTCACCAGCTGAGTCACTCCAGCATTTTATGTCTATCTACAGACAATACAGCATTAGCAACATATTACACAGGCAATGAAGCTTATTCTGATTTTAAGGACCTCGTTACTGCCAGGGTATATGGTTACTGACCTGTCATCCAGATATATTTCTTTAGTTCCCTTCCCCTACCTTCCCTGCTGATTAAAACTAACTCATTTTTCTCTTTGGAGACACAGAGACTACAGATTTTGGAATGCTGAGAAAAAGTACTAACAGTTGCAAATGCTCAAAGGGTCAGGCAGCATCTGTGGAAGAAAATGTCCCGATATGTTTAAGGCAAAGACCCTTCCTCATGTCTGCAGTAGCCCCTTTGCTTCTCCTCACCGCTTTTTATCATCTCTCTTTCCTCTATTCCATCAGTCTGAAGAAAGGTCCCAGGCTGAGTAGTCATGTGTTCAACAGACCCGGCCTGGCCCGCTGATTTCCTCCAGCAGTTTTTTTTGTAAGAGTTAAGTTTAAAGTTTAGTGTTTAGAGAAACAGCATTGAAACAGGCCCTTTGGCCCATTGAGTCCACACCAGCCATCGGTCACCTGTACACTAGTTCTATGTTATCCCACATTCGCATCCAAAACACTCGTATCAATTTACAGAAGCCAATTAACCTATAAACCTGCACGTCTTTGATATGTGGGAGGAAACCGAAGCACCCACACGGTCACAGGGCGAACATGCAAACTCCGCACAGGTAACACCTGCAGTCCGGATCGAACCCGGGTTTCTGGTGCTGTGACACAGCAACTCTACCGTTGTGCCTCTGTGCCACGCTTTCTCTCTTTCCCAGTTTCTCTGCTTCCCAATTTTGAAGAGGGGCCCCCAGATATATTAACCGTTTCTCTTTCCACATATGCTGACTGACCCGCTGCATTTTTTTCCAGCAGTCTCTGCTTTATTTCATGTGCTCTGAGTTTGTTTCATGATCTTATTGGTGGCACTTTATCAAAGATCTTGAAGTCCCAATACGTCGACCCATTCATCCTTATGTATTCGGCTGCTTACAACCTCAAAAATCTCCAACAATTTAGTCTAATTTGATTTCCCTTTCATGTTGCCACACAGTCCCTTTATGTTCGATGTTCCCCTTTGCCACTGCTTAATAATAGATTCCAGCCTTTCCCTCAAGACTGATGGCAGGCTAGCTGGTTATTCTCTCTTTTATCTCTCCCTCCTCACTAACTGAGCAAGAATGCAATTATGCCAAACAGCCCATCAAAGTTCATCCCCCCTCTGTGGAGGTTTACTGCTGTAAAAATTAATTAGCTCCCAGATAGCAGTATGAACGCTGCAACTATGGCCTGCGGATTTCACCATCGAGGAGCTCGCAGTTTCGGGTAGAGGCTGATGTCGGGAAGCTCCAAAGTCGCAGAAGGTTTCAACCAGCCTCAACCCCCGGGTCAGATCGCCCAGCGCGGGGGAGGTGCGATTCTCCTCCGTTGCAGAAACTTGTTCTCCCGGACGCGGCGGGCACGACCGCCAGCTATGGGAGCCAAGATCGTCCCGTCAACGGAAGCCCCGAGGCCCCCGACAGCGGGAGAACAAAGAAGGGCAGAGACTGAACTTTTGTTTCACCTTCCGTCACAGTGAGGAATGTGGAGGAGTCACTGTGGCGGATGTTTATGTTAAAATGGATTTTGTGTGCCTTGTTGCTTTTTATTGGTATGACTGACGTGGCAAATCAAATTCCTCGTGTGTTGCAAAGCATACTTGGCCAATAAAGTATGATTATGATTATGATTAAAACTGTAAAGCTTTGCCCTGATAATAGACTTCCAAAGATCTGAAGAAGGATCTCGACCCGAAATGTCACGCATTCCTTCTCTCCAGAGATGCTGCCTGTCCCGCTGAGTTACTCCAGCTTTTTGAGCTACCTTTGGTTTAAATCAGAATCTGTAGTTCCTTCTGACACAATCTTTGCCCTAATGATGGTTTTAGAAATTACCGAAGAATCGTGACTTTCAACCACAATCTTCGTTAACAATGCAAGCGCATAATTTTTCTGGAAGCTTCCATATTTGGAAAGCGGTGAATCCTACAGAAAATACCCAGTGGAAATCTGTTGGCGTACTAAGCTGTAATGCATCCAGTTGCATTAGGATGGTGTTTTCTATGGTGTTTAGTTTAGAGATACGGTGTGGAAATAGGCCCTTCGGCCCACCGGGTCCACGCCGACCAGCAGTCCCCATACACTAGCACTATCCTACACACCAGGGACAATTTACAATCTTTACCAAAGACAATGAACCTGCAAAACTGGATGCCTTTTTGAGTGTGGGAGGAAACCGGAGCACCCGGAGAAAACCCACATGGTCACAGAGCGAACGCACAAACTCCATACAGACAGCACCCACAGACAGGATTGAACCCGGGTCTCTGGCGCTGTAAGGCAGCAACTCTATCATTGCACCACCGTGCTGCATCTATAGAAATTGGTAAGAATTACTGGGAACATGTTGAATTTTCTTAGACTTTTGAGGAAGTACAGGCATATAACTTTTGCTTGGCCATTATCAATCATAGAATCATAGAAAATATGTGCAGGAGTAGGCCATTCGGCCCTTCAAGCCTGCACCGCCATTCAATATGATCATGGCTGATCATCCAACTCAGTATCCTGTACCTGCCTTCTCTCCATACCCCCTGATCCCTTTAGCCACAAGGGCCACATCTAACTCCCTCTTAAATGTAGCCAATGAACTGGCCTCAACTACCTTCTGTGGCAGGGAATTCCACAGATTCACCACTCTGTGTGAAAAATGATCTTCTCATCTTGGTCCTAAAAGACTTCCCCCTTATCCTTAAACTGTGACCCCTTGTTCTGGAGTTCCCCAACATCGGGAACAATCTTCCTGCATCTAGCCTGTCCAACCCCTTAAGAATTTTGTACGTGTCTATAAGATCCCCCCTCAATCTCCTAAATTCCAGCGAGTACAAGCCAAGTCTATCCAGTCTTTCTTCATATGGAAGTCCTGCCATCCCAGGAATCAGTCTGGTGAACCTTCTCTGTACTCCCACTATGGCAAGAATGTCTTTCCTCAGATTAGGAGACCAAAACTGTACGCAATACTCCAGCTGTGGCCTCACCAAGACCCTGTACAACTGCAGTAGAACCTCCCTGCTCTTGTACTCAAATCCTTTTGCAATGAATGCCAACATACCATTCGCTTTCTTCACTGCCTGCTGCACCTGCATGCCTACTTTCAATGACTGGTGTACCATGACACCCAGGTTTTGTTGCATCTCCCCATTTCCTAATCGGCCACCATTCAGATAATAGTCTACCCTCATGTTTTTGCCGCCAAAGTGGATAACCTCACATTTACCACATTATACTGCACCTGCCATGCATTTGCCCACTCACCCAACCTATCCAAGTCACCTTGCAGCCTCCTAGCATCCTCCTCATAGCTAACACTGCCCCCCAGCTTCGTGTCATCCGCAAACTTGGAGATGTTGCATTCAATTCGCTCATCCAGATCATTAATATATATTGTAAATCGCTGGGGTCCCAGCACTGAGCCTTGCGGTACCCCACTAGTCACTGCCTGCCATTCTGAAAATGACCCGTTTACTCCTACTCTTTGCGGTTGGAACAGGACAAATTGTTAATAAGAATTGTTGGTGATGCTACTACTCTGAGTGCCAGGTTGTACTTTTAGAAGCATTGAGGTTTCGGTTGGGTATTATTGCGTGTACTGAACAACAGTGTAATTATTTTTATCGTGCCATCAAATGAGATCAGATAGTACTATACATGAACACAATCAAGCCAAACTCAAGTACAATAGTCAAGATAGTTTTATTTTCAAATCTCCCAGATTAAACAATGACATTCTTACTTGCAGCGGCACAACAGAATATGTAAACATCGTACACTATGTTCAATTTTCTTATCGTCAGTAGGTCTTCTTCTTCTTCTTGCGTATGGCATACACAGCCTAAAATTGTAGGCCAACTTGTTCTATTTGATCTTATTTGATTGTGCACACCAGGTTGATTGCATTCGTCGAAATAAGGCGGACCACGTGAAGGTTGCAATCTCCCACCCCATCATCCATACATAGGAGAAAGAGAAAAATACAGAGTGCACAATATAGTTCATAACATTGTAGCATAACTGTTCCAGAGAAAATATCCAATGTCCACAATGAGGTAGGTTGGAGAATCAGGACTCTACCCTAGCTTATGGAAGGACCATTCAATAGCACAGACAATAGGAACAGGAGTCGGTCTTCGAGGCTGCTCTGCCGAGCAATGTGATCATGGTTGTTCAACCATCCCAATCAAGATGAATCAGGAGGAAATAAAGAGATAAATGGGCCTGGGCCTGGGCCTGGTGGGAACATTTGGTGGGAAAAAATAGAAAAGCTGTATATTTTATAAACATTGAGAGCTTTAAAGAGGGTGATGTCCAATGACACCTGGGCATTCTTCTCCACAAATTTAGTTTAGTTTAGAGATACAGCACAGAAACAGTCCCTTCGACCCACCAAGTCCGCACCAACCAGCAATCCCCGCACACAACCGAATCACTGGATGTTAATGTGTTGTTATCAGGCAACTGAAGAGTGGTGGGTCTCTGGAACTCTCTGCCACATAGGGTAGTTGAGGCCAGTTCATTGGCTATATTTAAGAGGGAGTTAGATGTGGCCCTTGTGGCTAAGGGGATCAGAGGGTATGGAGAGAAGGCAGGTACAGGATACTGAGTTGGATGATCAGCCATGATCATATTGAATGGCGGTGCAGGCTCGAAGGGCCAAATGGCCTACTCCTGCACCTATTTTCTATGATTCTATGATTGATGATATGGCCAAGCAAATGCTATATGCCTGTACTTCCTCAAAAGTCTAAGAAAATTCAACATGTTCCCAGTATTTCCCAGTCGTGAATAACTCGTGAAAAGTGGGGCAGGGCCTTAAATAGAACCCTGCTAAGACCGCACTTGGAACATTGTGTAGAGTTGCACGTTCTCCAACTAAAGATGGGAAAAACCAAATTGAAGGGAGCACAGCGGATGTTCATCAGATAGATTCCCTGGGTAGCTGTGTGTGTCGTCCAAGGTGCGGTGAAGTCTTTCCGCTGACTGGTTAGCACGCAACATAAGCTTTTCACTGTACCTCGGTACACGTGACAATAAACTAAACGGAACAAATGCTACAAATAGGGGAATGAGAGACACGTTGTCCTAACAGGATAGAGACAGAGATGATGATTTCCTCCCTAGGGTATCTGGATCTAAGTGTCGCAGTCTCAAGATAAAGAGGTAAATAAAAATAAAAAGATAAACTTGCTCACCCAGGGAAATGACTCTGAAATTCTTCATCCACAAGGTTGTGTAAGCTTGGTCACCGAGAATGCTCAAGGCAGGGATTGATATTTAGGAAAGCAAGGAATATGAAATGAGTGTCGGAAAGGGTAAAAGATCAGCCATGATCCGATAAATCACAATGCAGGCATAAGGGTCTGAGTGGCCTTACCTTGCTTCTATTTCTTATGGCCTCATTCCTATTTCCTAAAACTATAATCAGTTTCTGTGGGGAAGATTGATTCAATAGTCAAAACGTTGCAGAATAATTTACATCTATTACTGTCTAAAAGTCACAGCGGAATAATTTACACCTGTTACTATCTGTCTTTTATCCTGATATTTCAAAATAATATTTTGTCTCTGAAGCAAAAGTAAATCAGGATTCACTATTAAACGGCACGGGTGACTGCCTAGAGTTACTGCCTTAGAGCGCCAGAGACCCGGGTTCGATCCTGATTTCGGGTGTTGTCTGTACGGAGTTTGCACGCTCTACCTGTAACGGCGTAGGTTTTTTTCCGGGTGCTTCGGTTTCCTCCCACACTCCAAAGACGTACAGGTTTGTAGGTTAATTGGCCTTGGTAAAATTGTAAATTGGTCCCCAGTGTGTGTAGGATAGTGCCGGTGTACGGAGTGACCTCTGGTTGGCGTGGAATCGGAGGGCCGAAGGGCCTGTTTCCACGCTGCATCTCTAAAGTCTAAACAATATTACTCTGTATCGTCACCATTCTAATATCCCCGACTTTGGGTATGCTAAATGTTTCCGCACTGTGCCTCTAATGTTTTTGTGTGTTGTGTTGTCTGAAGCGATGCGCTTGTAATGAAGATCTTCATTGTACGTGAGTCTCACCGCACTAATGGCAATAACATTGTCTTCACTTGACTCTTTCACTCAGTGAACCACCTTGCCCGTCTTCCACATCCCACGTGCATTCTCCACTGTCACGGATGAATAGACAAACATGGCCAAATGGAGGTAAGGAATCTTTAGAATCCATAAAGAAGTTAACAGACAGGACCGCATTAGAAAGCAACATAAAATCACAATTAGCGAAGATTCAGTCTCTCTGGAGCCTGTGTCTAGGTGGAATGACACCACAAAATAATTGAAGTTGACACGAAACAAGAACAAAATATCTGATATAAGGAATGTTTGCTGTTGCGGTTCCATGTTTTCCAGCAGTGCGCGGTTGATTCCAATAAGGTCCAGTGAACGCCCTGTCTCCAAATGGATTGTGACATTTAACGGCTTTCAGCATTTTTCACCTCCCGACTTGCTCGGCTTAGAAACGAACGCTTTTATTTCATCCAAATTGAAAACCAGCAGGCAATTTGTGTGCTGGCCAGGAGACTGGGAAGGGTGGAAGGGCTACAGGGGTAGAGAAGACTGCGGCAGAAGGGGAAAGGTGTGGGGGGGCAGGGAAATTGTATCATGCTACTTCCTCCCCAAATCATGGACCGTTCCCACCCACACTCTGTGAACAATCTCCCCTAGCCCTGGACCCCCTCAGTAAAATCCCCCTCCATATCTCAGCTCCATTCTACTCCACACGGACACTTACACAGACAAGGTAAAATATATATAAGGAATGTTTAGAATATATAACCACACACAGAATATATATATATATACACACTAGTGCATACATTCATATGTATACTGTACAAGGGAATAACGTTTAGTGCAGGATTAAGTCCAGTAAAGTCCAATTAAAGATAGTCTGAGGGTCTCCAACGAGGTAGACAGTAGCTCAGGACCGCTCTGTAGTTGGTGGTACGATGGTTCAGTTGCCTGATAACGGCTGGGAAAAAACTGTCCCTCCCTGTCTGGAGATGGGCGTTTTCGCATTTCTATACCTTTTGCCTGATGAGAGAGGGAAGAAGAGGGTGTGGTTGGGATGCTGGCCTTGCCAAGGCAGCTTGAGGTGTAAATGGAGTCAAATGAAGGGAGGGTCAGTTTGGGGTGATGGTCTGGGCTGCGTCCACTATTCGCTGACATTCCCAGAGCAAGAACAATACACTAGTTCACGTCCCAGTTGCGGAATGAGAAGCAAAGTTTACATTTTTGATCCTCCCACAGTCCAGATGCAAGGTCGTTGGCCTGTTCCTCTGTCCACAGGTGCTGCCAGATGTGACGTGTTCATAAACTATTTTCTGGTTTTATTTCAGATTCCTGGCATCGGCAGTATTTTGCTTTTGGATCAGAAATCCGAGGTTTCAGTTTATTGTCACATGAGACTGACGTTGGGAATCTCAAAAAAACCGCACAACATTCGTCTAGCTCCGGCCCGGGGTAGAACGCTGGCGCGGGGGAGCTGAGATCCCCCCCCCCCCGATGCAGGAGCTTGATCGCCCCGACGAGCGGGGAATGTTCCGCCGCCGGCTGCGGGAGCGAGATGGCCCCGTCAACAGTACATTCGAAGCCCCCGACTGCTGGAGGACAAAGAAGGGAGAGATTGAACTTTTTGTTCGACTTCCATCACAGTGAGGAATGCAGAGGAGTCACTGTGGTGGATGTTCATGTTAAAATGTGTTTTGTGTCTGTTGCTTTTTATTGGTATGACTGTAAGGCGAATGAAATTCCTCGTATGTTGCAAAACATACTTGGCTAATAAAGTATGAACATCATTATGATTATGATGATTATGATGAAGGTACAGTGACAATTGAGTTACCATGCAGCCACACTAAAGGTCCTGTCCCACTTGGGCAGGCGTCACGAAGATTTTGTGAATCCCAAAATCCTGGGGCACCGCACGAGACCGCGCGTCACTGCCTACGTGACCACGCACCATACGCACGTAATGCATGCCGTGCGCATGTAATGATGCGTAAATGATGTTGCATAAATGACGTGCAAATGACACCCAAGTGGGACAGGCCCTTAAATGAAAAGCAACAAGACACACAACCACATTAAAGTTAAAAAAAACATCCATCACAGTGGATTCCACATTCCTCACTGTGATAGAAGGCAATAAAGTTACTAGCCATGGTTTCCCCCACCCTAACACCAGGCCATGTGAAAGCTGCTGGCTGGCTTGCTTGTATTTTTAACACATCGTTGATGAAAATCTCCTGATAACCAAGTTAGTTCAAAGAAAGAAAAATGTAGAAAGAAAGAACTGCAGATGCTGGTTTATACCAAAGATAGACACAAGGCGCTGAAGTAATACAGCGGGTAAGACAAGTATACTCCAGCATACTTGATGACCACTGTGGACCGGTGGGTTGATGGGCCTGTTTCTGTGGTGTACCTCCCTTTGTCACTAATATCTATTCCAGAATCAACATCACTAAACTATCAGTTGACCACTGCCACAACAACGCGGGTAAAGGTGAAAAAGGACAGGTGATGTTTTGCGTCGGGATCTCCTTCAGGTTTTTCACCCCAGCAGATCTCTGGAGGTGCTGCCTGGCCCGCTGAGTTCTTGCAGCCCTTTGTGCCCATCTTTACTTCAAATGACCCATGAGATCATTCTAATAATCAAGGGGTTTGCATAGATCGTGGAGCAAGGAGCGGAGATTGGTGCAAGATTGGTGGAGATTGGTGCAATCTCACAAAGCAAGATCCCACAAAGATCACTGCTAAAATGATAGGATGGTTCAAATTGATCATTAAAATCAGCCAGAGAAACAGGGAGATTGTCAACTCTTTTTTAAAAATAGTCGTGCACGATATTTTACCGCTGCTCAAGAGAAGAATCGATGATACATTTTAGGACCTCATCTGCAAATCTCCGACAGGCCACAGTAACCCTCCTTTGGTAATGCCAGCTAGATTTTTGTCCTTTAAGTTAAATCAACTATATTTAGCGTGGCACAGTGGCACATTGGTAGAGTTTCTGCCTTACAGCTCCTGAGACACTGGTTCGATCCTGACCATGGGTGATGTCTGTTTGGAGTTTGTACGTTCTCCCCTGCCATTCAATCATGGCTAGTCGCTGCCTCATAATCCCATTTTCCTGTCTTCTCCCCTTAACCCTTGACACCCGTTCCAATCACGGTCTCTTCCCACACTCCAAAGACGTGCAGGTTTGTAGGTTAATTGGCTTCTATAGCTTGTAGGATAGAACTGGAATACTAGGTGATGGCTAGTCGGCTTGGACTCAGTGGGCCGAAGGGTCTGTTTCTGCGCTGTATCTGTAAAGTCTAAAGTATATATTTAACTGCGGTGACAGTGTTACCATCTAAACCCAGGCTACACATTCAGTTAAAGATTTAAGTTTGCCCCAGGGCAGAGCAGAGCAAGTGGCAGGATTGATTTTTAAGTTAAATTGTGTACCAAATGTCCTGCTGTGTGTTTTGCTGTCCTTGCTGGTTCTGTCTCAGCAGTGTCTGAGTGTTTCCACTCTCAACTCTGAGTGACTCATTGTGGGTTTCAGTCCCACTGCCAGCACTGGTGTCTGTGGGGACACTTACTGTATATTAACAAGGATATTATTTTGTCAGAGTGCACGCGTTGGGGGGAGGCTTTAAACCGAGGTTTTATGATAAGCCTGACATGGTGGCGCAGCGGTAGAGTCGCTACCTTACAGCGCCAGTGACCTGGGTTCGATCCTGACTACAGGTGCTGTCTGTATGGAGTTTGTACGTTCTCCCCGTGACCTTGTGGGTTTTCCCCTGGTGCTCCGGTTTCCTCGCACACTCCAAAGACAGGTAGTTGTGTACCAAATGTCCTGCTGTGTGTTTTGCTGTCCTTGCTGGTTGTGTTTCAGCAGTGTCTGAGTGTTTCCACTCTCAACTCCAAAGGTTTGTAGGTTAATTGGGCCCGGTAAAAATTGTAAATTGTCCCTAGTGTGTGGGGTGATCGCTGGTCGGCGCAGACTTGGTGGGTCGAAGGGTCTGTTTCCGCGCTGCATCTCTAAACTAAACTAAACTCCACCACACCAAACTCAATCCTGGCCTCGGGTTCTGTCTGTATGGAGTTTGCACGTTCTCCCTATGGTTTCCTTCAGGTGCTCTCATTTCATTCCACATCCCATGGCAAGGATTGGCGGGTTAATTGGCCATTGTCTATGACCCCTTGGTCAGTGGTAGAATGTGGGAAGAAGGGTTAGGATGCAGAATAAAAATAGATTAGGGTGGGATTATTATAAAAAGAGGTACTTGATGATCAGTGTGTAGGAAGGAACTGCAGATTCTGGTTTACACTGAACATAGACAAAACGCTGGAGTAACTCAGTGGGTCAGGCAGGGTCTCTGGAGAAAAGGAATGGGAATCCCTAGAATCTGAAATGAATTCTGGAGAAAAGGAAAAGGAAAATTAATAGGAAAAGGATCCTTCTCGACCCGAAACATCCTCTTCTCCTGCGATGCTGCCTGTCCCGCTGATTACTCCAGCATATCTTCGGTTTAAAACAAGCATCTGCAGTTCCTTCCTGCACATTTATTTCTTATATCTATTCAAGAATCAAGATCACTAACTATCAGTTGACCATTGCCACAATATTGTCCTTGGGAGCTTGCTGCGTGGAGATTGTTTCCAATGCTATAGAAGCAATATCATTATAAAAGTATTTAATTGACTGGAAAACACTCTGGACCGTGAAAGGTGCTATTTAAATGCAATGTCTTTTTTTAGTATTTTCAATGGCTTCTAATTAATACCTTATTTTCCTAAATCTCCTCACTAATTGAATAACTAACCTTACGGCGAGCAGTGCAGTTCATTAACTATTTTGTTCAGCTTTGTGCTTAATCCCAACTGTGCACTGGCTGGGCGTCGAAGATCGAATGAGCAGGGAAGGAAGAGGTAAATCAGTCGGCACACCTTCCCGACTTCTGTCCTAACCCTGAGACTAACATAAATCACAAGCCAGAATATTTCACCTGTCAGCATTAATTGGAATATAATAGCCCTGCGCAATCAATCTGCAATAAATGAAGTTGTACACAGAATAAAGCTTTATTTTAATTGCTTCTGGATGGCTGAATTGTCCCTTAAAGGTATTTCCAAGCTGGCAATGAACCTCTTTCTCGATTTATACCAATGACATGGAAATGCATCGTTCAAGGATTGGCGTGGGAGTAGCAGGTTCCACTTCATTGGGCACTGCCACCAGCACGGAGAAAAGAGAGGCTGTTTCGCTGGGATGGGCTTCACTTAAAGATGAATTGAGCTGGGATCAGGGTCCTGTTGAATTGAATACCCAGACATATAGGCAATGCTTCAAACCAAATAGTTGGAACGTCAACCAAGAGGACGTTAAAGGGAAAAGATAACACGATAATATTGTGGGGCAGGCAGCATCTCTGGAGAGTAGATCTAAACATCTATCCATTTCTTAAGAAAATATAAACTTCTTTTAAATTGCCTGTGTCCAAATAACATTCACACAATAATCCACAATATAACATAATTTTTAAATCTCATTTTCATGAATTTCTGAGCCAAATGGAAGGAATTTAGTGTTTACTGCCTGTAAATTAATGGCCATTTAAATCAACTAGCGAGTGGGTTTTAGTGGAATGCGGTGGATTGGAACGTTGCGGTTTGCGGTGAAGTCGGGAGGAAAAATACTGTTGGTTCATACATTTTTTTTTGGACCCCATTTCGCAACATGAAAATATGATTAAAGCCTCCATAAAAACCAACTTTTAATATAAAAATAAACTGTGTACCTTTTTTTCTCCCCTAAGCAAAATCCTTCCCGTTGTCGGCGCTCACGGCTTTTGAAGGTGATTTTTAAATTACTCTAGATAATAAATAATCTAGCGTAATTTAAAAATACCTTTATGAATGAAATGTCGGAGCGATTTTTCTTCCGCAACGAAATCGCCCGACATGGGTCGATTTTCCCAGTCTGTAGAAAAACGGCACTTTAAGCCCGCCCCCCTCTGAGAGGCGCCAAAGTCACGCACACGGGGAGCGGCAGAACTGCAGCGCTGCTCAAGGTAAGTTTTGTAACATACCTACTCTATGACACTCATAAGATCACAAGTGATAGGAGTAGAAATAGGCCATTCGGCCCATCAAGTCTAATCCAACATTCAATAATGGTTGATCTATCTCTCTCCTCCAAACCCTATTCTCCTGCCTTCTCCCCATAACCTATGACACCCGAACTAATCAAGAATCTGTCTATCTCTACCTGAAATATACCTACTAACTTGGCCTCCACAGCCCTCTGTGGCAAAGAATTCCACAGATTCACCACCCTCTGACTAAAGAAATTCCTCCTCCTCTCCATCCTAAAAGAACGTCCTTTAATTCTGAGGCTATGACTTGTCCTAGCCTCTCCCACTGTTGGAAACATCCTCTCCGCATCCACTCTATCCAAGCCTTTCACTATTCTGTATGTTTCAATGAGGTCCCCTCTCATTCTTCTAAACTCCAGCGAGTCCAGGCCCAGTGCCGACAAACGCTCTTAAGGTTAATACTATGTTTTCATTTTTACCCACTGCTTCTAAAATTGAGTTTCTTGGAATATTTAATTGTTAAAATTAGGCACTTTGTAAGCATGTCTGTGTAATTGGCAGCAGTTTGTACCTATTCATTTTGATTTGTGTTCTACATTCATCTTCCATATTGCAAACACTCCGTGCATACAGATGGAGAGATTTCATTTTTCTTTGTCTTTGCCTGGTTCCCTGCTCTGTCTCGGTTTGGAAATATACTCTCACAGAGGTCCACCACTGATTTTCCCGCACCCTTGGTTTCAGAGTCTTTCTGGATTATCTGGCTTGGCGGACCAGCAGAGGTCACGGCCTAGATACCAGCCCCACAAAGTTGGCCGCGTAAGTCGGCCATGGGAACGAATCTGCCGGCTCTGGCCAGGCCGGAGTTCCAGACCCCCGGCCTTAGGGGGCAAATTCAACCCGCCGATCGGCGTGGAAGTCTCGATGAGGTTGAGATTGGCCACCTCACCCGGCCAAGTTGCCTCATATTCGGGAGGACATCCAGAGGGGATTTTGTCCGCGGGGTCGGGGGATAGAGGGACAACCAGTTGCCAGATAATCGATGGTGAACCTGTGTTTCTTTGTGTGCCCTTTTCTCAGCACACTTTGGCTCATCACCAAAATTGTTCTGCACATTTACCTTGCACTTTCATTTTAACTTTCTAAATTAGTCTTCATCAGAACCTTCCCCCAGCAAACCATTACTTAGAGGAAACATTATTTCGAGCATTACAATCGGGGCTCATATATATAGAGTGTTACAGTGAAGGAACACTATTCAGAGAGTTGCACATAGGGTTGCTATATAAAGAGTGTTAAGATGACAGGACATTATATAGAGAGTGTCAAAGCAAGGGATGTCAGATAGTGTTATGCATCCTGTTGAACTGTAGGCATCTCTGGTCCATTAACACTTAAAATAGTGGAGCACTGTTGATGGTACCGAGCAACTTACATCTATGCATCAATGAATATGGAAGTTTGACTTTGCCATCCGCTTGCCCAGTGCCATGCATTCTTCCGCACCTGTGGCAGAGTGTGTGGGTTCTGCATTGGTTTCAACGGCCACCTCATAGCCCACAGAACACGAGAGGAAGTTCTGTCACCCTCCCGCAGGAGCAAATGTATAGGACTTAGTGTTCAAAGTAACCGGCGATTTATTAAAACTGGTGCCAACCAGGAGACCAGTCCAAGCGGATCTAACTGAACACCCCTTTGGTTCAGCTTTTACATTCTCATCTGACACAGAAAGTTGATCAACAGGGAACCTAGGTCTTGATTACCGGAATACTTAATTGGGAAACAAACTCAATTGGGTAACAAACTCGGTCTTGATTACAGAATACAATGTTTACCCTGGGTAAGGCCTGCATAGAGTGGAATTTCCACTAATGGGAGAGTCTTGGACCAGAGGCCATAGTCTCAGAATAAAAGAGCATACCTTTAGAAAGGAGGTGAGAAGGTATTTCGTTTGGCAAAGGGTGGTGAATCTGTGGAATTCATTGCCCAGATGGCTGTGGAGACCGCCATTGGGTATTTTTAAGGAACAAATTGACAGATTCTTGATTAGTAACGCTATCAGAGGTTATGGAGATAAGGCAGGAGAATGGGGTTGAGAGGGAAAGATAGATCAGCTATGATTGAATGGTGGGGTAGATTCGATGGACTGAATGGCCTAATTCTGCTGCTATAACTTTTCCACAAGTCTAAAGGGGCTGTCCCACTGCGGCGACCTAATCCGCGAGTTAAGAAGAGTGTCTTTGACGTTCAAGCTCGAGGACACACACACACACACACACACACACACACACACACACACACACACACACACACACACACACACACACACACACACACACACACACACACACACACACACCGCAAAGGTGGGGGCCAGCGAAAGCGGGGGAGCGCTGTCTGAAATTCACACGGGCAATGAAGAGGACAGTAAAAGATGGTGAACGGTAAGTCCTTTAGAGAGCGTGGGGTGGGGGGGGGGGAGAGAGAAGGGGAGAGAGGCGGGGAGAAGGGGAAGAAGGAGAGAGAAGATGGGGAGAAGAAAGAGAAGATGG
Source organism: Raja brachyura (assembly GCA_963514005.1). Next base: position 15,174,671 of record OY740801.1, on the reverse strand, counting down.
GGAGAAGGAGTGGAGACACATTTAAGAAGTATAATAAAGTTTAGCGGGCATTTAACCTACCGGTCGGTTTTCCTTGCTTCTGAAAACTCCAATGAGCCAATCAAAATGCCCGGTCAGCGAAGGAGATTGCGTACGGCTGCCCTCGACTGCCTGTAACTAAATAGCGACCCCACTCCACTGCACTACGAGTTCAAAAGAGCCATGCCGACCAAATTTTACTTGCGGAAAATTTTTCAACATGCTGAAAATGTTTCCGCGACCTAGCTGAGGCCGCGAGTATTCGGGAACTTCCCTCGAGCATGAAGGAGGGTTCCAGTGACCTCATAGGACCTCCTAGGACCACGTGTCGACCATGCTGCGCGTTTGAGTCGAGGGAAAACTCATCTAAACTCTGAAATTTACCCTTTACTTAGTTAACAGTTACAACGATGGGTGCACACTATAACATAATCAGTCAAGTTCCTGACACTTGGGTGTCGTCACTGCTACATTCCATGTCTCTACGTTTAGGCTTTGTCTATGGTTCCCTGTCATCGCATTAAAACAATCCACATCCCTATTTACTAGTTATCATTCCTCACTATTCTTCCCCCTGCAACAGTCCTCACTCTCCAACTGCTCCCATTCACGCACTGACAAAATTACCTGGTTTACAGTTTATCCCCATGATAATACTATTCCTCTACCGGAGTCATCTATCTCCAAACCCCCCCCCCCCCCCCTCCCCCACCCACCCCCCGCATGGAACTTTAAAAGCTTCTTTTGGCCTTTATTTCAGTTTAGTTTAGTTTAGTGATACGCTCTTGAAACAGGCCCTTCGGCCCACCTAGTCCGAGCAGACCAGCGATCCCTGCATATTTACTCGTTCCGACTTGGGACAATTTGCAAGCCAATAACCTACAAACCTGTACGTCTTTGGAGCGTTGGGGGAAACCGGAGCACCCGGGGAAAACCCACGCGGTCACAGGGAGAGGGTGCAAACTCCATACAGACAGCACCCAGAGCCAGGTTCAAACCCGGGACTCTGGTGCAGTAAGGCAGCGACTCTGTCGCTGCGCCACCGTGCCGCCCTTAATAAATCTACACACAATTGCAGTGGTGGGATTTGAAATCACGCCTCTGCATGGACCGGAGCCTTAATACAGCCACACTACCGCCCGCGTGACGCAGTTCTTACGAAGGATATCCAACCTCAAACGCAGACTCCGTTTCTCTTCCCACAGATGCCGTCTGACTTGCTGAGTATTTCCAGCATTTTCTGTTTACGTGTTACTCAGCGACTATCGCAGTGAAAGCTGCCGTTGTAGAATGCAACACGATTAATATGCTAAGAGTTAGACTGTGGATTAATAGGTTGGAGTATAGTCATAAAGGTTGAGATATTCATTGCATGTAAATATTAATTACATCTTGTACTGACCAGGTTATTGTGCACAGGGGCAATCATATGATGAAAGAAAGACCAAAAGATGGTTGAGGCAACAAAAGTTAATTTAAAAAGCTTCATCAGATTGCTTTTATTAGCAGATCGCTACCAGCAATATTACTGATGGCTTGGAAAGTTCTATTTCCTTGTAAGTTGAAAGATAAACTGGCCATGCTATCTAGAATGCAGATAAGGGAACATGAGAATATACTGTCAATAACTCTAGACTGATAAGACAGTTGACTCAATTGATACCATAAGAATGGTATTATCTGTAATAATTGTCAATAAGACGTTATAACTGGACCACATGAGTAAGGCCAAAAATATGCAAGGGTCAGAACTCTGTTGCCTAATCAAAGAAGTGACGATTAACATGTCTCTTTTGTTTGGTTTGGAGATACAGCACGTAAACGAGTCCGTGCCGACCAGTGATCCCCGCACACTTCCACTATCCCACACACACTAGGGCCTATTTACAATTATACCAAGCCAATTAACCTACAAACCTTTACATCTTTGGAGTGTGGGAGGAAATCGAAGCTCCCGGAGAAAATCCATGCAGGTCACGGGGAGAATGTACAAACTCCGTACTGAAAGCACCCGTAGTCAGGATCAAGCCTGGGTCTCTGGCGCTGTAAGGCAGCAACTCTACCGCTGCCCCACTGTGCCGCCCGTTTGTTTGTTTTGTGATCTATTCTTGAACAGACTGTGGTACATAGAATGGAAATAGACAGGAAACAATTGCCAACCCGTTGAAACAAAGCATTTCAGTGTGTGAAACTTATTGTGATCTCCTTGAGGTGGATCTTTCGCACTAACCTTGGCGTGTCTTGGCATCACACTTTCATCAACTGGAGATAAAGACCTAAGAGTAGCAATGTTACAAAATTTTGAGATTTAAAAAATCAAGTCTGCAATTTATCCCATCAGATAAAGCATTAAAATAAGTTTAATTTGACACCTAATTCACATTCATATCTTCAGTATTAAAAAATATATGGCCATTTTCATACTAGGAAATTAGCATCTTGTTCCCTATTGCTTTTCCATTGACTTGACACAAAAGCTGTGATCGAGGTCAGTCAAAAGCCCATAACTTTCTTAAAAATTAAGAGAACTGGAAGAAATTTTCAGTTATTATAGATTGAAGTCTTCTGAAACAAATATTAAACAATCTTACTTGGATGACCTGAAATTAAAGTATATAATTAGTTAGTTACCCAATTGTAGCTAATTACAAAATTCAATTACTAGATCTAAATATCGATCAATTTCTTTAAAAAAGATGAACATTTTTAAATAGGCTAAGTGTCCAAATAACATTCACACAAGAATTCACAATATAACATGATTTTTAAATCTCATTGTCATTAATCTATAGGCCAAATGGAAGGAATTTAGTGTTTAATTCCCGTAAATTAATAGCCATTTAAATCATCTTGCGAGTGAGATGTTCTGGAACACGATGGATTGGAACGTTGCGGTTGCGGTGAATTTAAACGCCATATCGGCAGGTAAAATACTGCCGGTTCGTATGGGGAATAAATCACCTTCTCGCAACGTGACATTTTGATTAAAGGTATCCTAAGAAGCACTTTTTAGTGAAAAAATAAATGGTGCACCTTGCCTTGTCCCCTACGCGAGGTCCGTCCCGTTGTCGGCGTTCACGGCTTTAGAAGATGATTTAAAATTTACTACTGCAATTAAATTAGCAACTGCAGTTTAAAAATCACTTCAGAGAATGGCAGTCAAAGCGATTTTTCTTCATCAACTAAATAGCCGGTTCAAGTTTGATTTGAATTGGCTTCCGAAATACCGCATTTTAAACCCGTCCCGCTCTCAAAGGCGCCAAAGCCGCGCACACGGGCAGCGGCAGAACTGCAGCGCCACTAAAGGTAAGTATTGTAACATACCTACTAAAAGACCATTGCCACCCAGGACTAAGCTGAGATAACATTACTGCTTACAATGAGCCTGACCAATCCGTCAAATGTGACAGTGTCATCCCATCTCTACGTCTGCTTTGTGCTGTTGCATGTGATATTTAGAATTTATTTATGAACCAATCCATGAGCATAGTGGCGCAGCGGTAGAGTTGCTGCCTTACAGCGCCAGAGACCCGTGTTCAATCCTGACTATGGATGCTGTCAGTACGAGTTTGTACATTTTCCCCCAACCTGCCTGAGTTTTCTCCGGGAGCTCCGGTTTCCTCCCGCACTTCAAAGAAGCTCAGTTTGGCAGGTTAATTGGCTCGGTAAAATTGTAAGTTGTCCCAAGTGTGTTGGATAGTGTTTGTGTATGGGGATGGTTGGTCGGTGTGGACTTGTGGGCCGAAGGGCCTGTTTCCACGCTGTATCTTTAAACTAGATTAAAACTAAACAATGAAACTACCACTCGCTGACTTAGTGAATAACCAGTGATATTTTGCAAAAGAAAATCAGTATCTTACATGATACTGTGAATTGGGGTGAGTTTTGCAGAGAGTGCTATAATAAGAGGTGAGATACAGGGACTGTTACAGTGAGGAAATGATACAGCATATAGAGAGACTTATAGAAAAATATGTTTTGTAGGTATTGCTGTAGGGATGGTGGTATACAAAGAGACACAAGAGCCTACATGTGCTGGATTCTTGAGCAAACTGTTCGAGGAACTGAGTGGGTCAGGCAGCATCTGCGGGAGGAGTGGACAGATAATGTCTTGGGTCTGGACTATTCTTCAGACTAAGGGGAGAAAGCTGAACACGAGAGTTGAGGATGGGGCAAAGCCTGGCAAGTGACAGGTGGGCACAGGTGAGAGGTGGTGATTGATGGATACATAAAGGACAGGTCAAATGGAGACATAAGGTGTCAGATAAGGAAAGTAAGGTGTGAGTGGGAGTGGGAGTGAAGGGTACGGGTGAAGTTGGAGAGGGAGAAAGGGAAAGAGAGGGGAGAATGGGGAGATATTTGACTCAGAGGTGGGAGAACATATAAACTCCGTACAGACAGCACCTGAGTCAGGATCGAACCCGGGTCTCTGGCGCTGTAAAGCAGTAGCTCTGCCACTACGCCACCATGCCACCCACGACTCTTGACTCACTGCAGGCTAAACAGCGAAGATACAAGTGACTGGGATACTGGAAAAGAAGAACTGCTGAAGGGAATTCAGTGGCTCGAGCAGTGGGCTGGGAGCTTGGTGGAGGGGGGGGGGGGCGGGTGGGCGGGGAGGGATGGGTGGAACAGTAGGGTAGATTTGCTAAGGCAGATGCAGGGTCTGTACCCAAAACATCGACAACTCCATTCCCCATACAGGTGCTGCTCGGCCCACTTAAAGATAACAGTCAAAGGATATGGGGATAAGGCAGGAACAGGGTATTGATTGTGGTCAGCCATGATCACAGTGAATGGGGGTGCTGGCTCGAAGGGTCGAATGGTCTACTCTTGCACCTATTTGTCTATTGTTCCCTCCAGCAAGTTGTTATGTATAGGAAGGAACTGCAGACGCTGGTTTAAATCGAAGATAGACACAAAATGCTGGAGTACCTCAGCGGGACAGGCAGCACCTGCGGAGAGAAGGAATGGGTGACGTTTTGGGTCGAGACACTTGTTCAGACTTCAAGTTGTTACGTATACAGGCTATCAAACCGTGACTATCACATGGCATTTATCAGCTGAATTATACAGAGTATTAAAGTGAGGGGGGCTCTCGGAAAGGAATTGCCGTGAGACATTGTTACACTGAGACTGGTACAGGGAAGGTCAATAGTAGGGATGTTGTAAATTAACTTAATCAGACTCGGAGGCGATAAGATTCCCAGTCTTGTTGAATGGCGTGTACGTATTTAGGAGGAATCTAATGAAGAGATAACAGAGATATTCTTGCATATATTTAATAATTCATTAGGATAAGGTTTTGTGCAGAAGACTGGCAGATAGCTAACATAATACCTATTATTTTAAAAGGGGAATAGAACTTGTCCTGGGAATTATAGGCCTGTCAGCTCAACACTGGCGGTTGGTAAAATAATTATGTTGCAACTAAACAGAATAAAAGAACATATGAAGAAGAAAAAATACAATAAGCAGTAAGCAAAGATTTCAATGGGGAATATTTATTGGAGCAACCATTGATTTTTCTGAGAATCTACCCGAGAGAGAGCGAGAGAGACGACAATAGTAACACGGTAAATGTAACTTATCTGTTTTTTTTCCAACGATCTTCAATAAGACATCTCATAATGGTAGGAAGAATAGGGTCAGGGAGTGCAGAGGGAAGGGTCAAGTAGCAGGATTAATTATTCGCTGGCTTCGGGACGGAGAGCAGAAAGCGGGGGGAAAGGGGATTATATTCCACGAGGATGAGGGGATCAATGCTGAGACCACTCCTGTCACAATTTACATCGACAATTTAGCCTCCACAACCAAACACACACATTTTCAGGAAGGTTTAGGGTATACACTTACAGAATGGGGGAACGAATGGCAAAGGCGATAGATGTTGGTGGATGGATAACTAGGTCAGTTATGGCTCGAAAGGTGGGAGTGGAGGTGGGCGGGAGGAACCAAGGGATCTCAAAGCACAAATGCGCCAACCATTAAAAGTCACGCCAGAGGTTCGCAAGTGTACAAAAATGCGAATCAAATGTAAGGGTTTAGAATTGAGAAAGAAGGACCTTTTACTAAACCTTTTTGAAGCCCTGGTTAGACTTCTCTTTGGCCCACACTATCCTAGCACCCAGGGGAGGAAAACCCAGGGGGGGGGGGGGGGGGGACAGATGGGACACGCCCCCCCCATGTTTTGGGAGGTGGGGGACATCCCCCCCAAGTTTCTGTCATCTGGATTTTAAAATCTCCGCTTTCCGCGAGACAGTGGGGGTGGGACTGCCGATCGAGGGCACCGATTGGACGAGAGAGACGTCGGTCAGTAGGCAATGGGGGCGGGACATGATGATTCAGCGCGATGATTGGAGGAGGGAGGAGTGGGGGCACGGACCTGCGCCTCATCCGCAGCCAGGATCGATCCCGGCCGGGTCTCCGGAGCTGTCCCGTCCCCACCCGAGTGCCTCCCCCCCCCCCCCACGGGTCGCCAGAGACAGCGGCAGTCGGATGGAAGCAGCGCTAAACCCAGCTCAACTCTGCCTGTCCCGCCAGGTCAACCTGCCTGGGATTGCGGGAAATATGGCCAGCGTGGAGAAGCAGCGCTGGTGTCCCCTCAGTCCAGTCAGGGCTTGTCGGTTAACCCGGCGAGACAGGCAGTCGAACTGCATCTAGCACTGGATTGAGCCTTCGAAGCCTTGCGCATGTGTGTGTGTGAGTTTGCCGCCAGAACATTGTGTGTCCCCTGTCCCCCGGTCCCCTCCATATTTTGATAGCGAGTTGCGTGCTTGCTAGCACCACGCTCATTGCACTCCTGTCATTGGGAAGATGGTACAGGTGCCTAAAAACTGTAACGTCCAGGTTCAGGAGCAGTGTCTTCCCAACAACCATCAGGCTATTGAACACTACAACGTCTGACTGAACTCCGAACTATGTAGATGGGGAAGAACCTTGTTTCTGACTTTGAATTATGATTGCTTGTTTATTATAGACTGATCTTGTTGTTGTTGCTTATTATGGTCTTTGCAGAGTACTATGTCTACATAGCTCCCCTTCCCATTCATCGTTCTGTCCTGGGCCTCCACAACTGTCAGAGTGAGGGCTCACGCAAGTTGGAGGAACACCACCTCATATTTCGCTTGGGCAGCTTACAACCCAGCGGTATGAATTTTGCTTTCTCTAATGTCAAGTAATCCTTGCATCCCCTCTCCCTCCCCCACTCCAGTCACCCTGCTTGTTTCACTCCTCGTTTTCCTTTGTTATCATCTCCTCCGCAGCCAACAATGGACCATTGTGGGCTCCACCTTTCCTTGGTGCCAGCTCTGATTTGCTCGGTACCTTTTCTTCCCCCTGGTTTCCCTCTCCCCTGACTCTCAGTCTGAAGCAGGGTCTCAACCCGAAACATCATCTATTCCTTTTCTCCAGAGTTGATGCCTGACCCGCTTTTGTGTCTTCCTTCGGTGTAAACCAGCATCTGCAGTTCTTTCCTCATATCTGTTGTGCTACTCCAAATAAACATGTCATTATTCTGATTCAGAATATAAAACACTCTTAACTCCCTTGACCATTCTGGCTGCTATATTGTGGGAAGGACCTAGCGGTGCTGGATGCGGAGACGTTTTCTGAGGGTGATATCAGAAATGCCTATCTGTACATGCCGGTAAATGATGAGTTGACTGCTCCCTTCTTTAGTACATAGGGCTGTAAAATGAGCACATAGGGGCTTTGAGAGGATGAAGGGTTTCAGCAGATAGAGATCAAAAGAATGCTTTCTTCTGGGAAGTGGAGCCTAAGTAAGGGCATCATTATACAGAAATCCATAATAGAGGTTATAAATAATTATTTCCTCATAAAGGGCGGCATGATAGCACAGCGGTAGAGTTGCTGCCTTACAGCGCCAGAGACCGGGTTCGATCCTGACTACAGGTGCTGTTTGTACAGAGTTCGTACATTCTCCCCATGACCTGCGTGGGATTTCTCCGGGAGCTCCAAAGAAGTACAGGATTTGTATGTTAATTGTCATGGTAAAATTGTAAATTGTCCCTAGTTTGTGTAGGATAGTGCTAGTGTACGGGGGAGCACGGACATGGTGGGCCGAAGGGCCTGTTTTCGTGCTGTATCTCTAAACTAAACTATAGTGGGAGGGGTGTTGAACTTATTACCACAGATACGGCAAGAATTGGAGATGTATTTAAGGAGGGTGGGCTGGACAAGCAGAGGAGGGCAAAAGAATACAGGTCCTCCCTAGATAATGAGAGGGTTCTTTCTGTGACAGCTGTTTGTAAAGGGCCCGTCCCACTGCGGGGACCTAATTCGCGAGTTTAGAAGAGTTTGCCCTCGACTCATACTCGCAGCATGGTCGACACGAGGTCCTAGGAGGTCTTTGTGACTCTCCTTCATGCTCGAGAGTGGTCCCCGCGTACTCGAGGCCTCAGTTACGTCACGGCGTTTTTTTTCAGAAAGCTGAAAAATGCTCACAAGTAAAAAAAGGTCGGCATGGAAAAAATCGAAGATAATCGAAGGTAGTCGAAGGTAAAGCTCATTGGAGAAAAAAAGGTAAGTAAACCGACCGGTAATGTTAAATGCCCGCTAAACTTTATTAAAAGTTGTCTGGCTTCTTAAAAGTGTCTCCAATCCTTCTCCCCCCCACCCCCATTCTCCTCACTTTTCTCCCCCTCTCTCCCCTCCCCTCCCCCTCTCACACCTCCCCCCCCCCCTCTCCGCGCGCTCTCTAAAGGACTTACCGTAACTGTGCCAGCCGTCTTTTACCTTCCTGTTCATCGCGGGTGTGAATTTCAGACAGCGCTCCCCCGCTTTCCCTGGCCCCCGCCTTTGCGGTGTGTGTGTGTGTGTGTGTGTGTGTGTGTGTGTGTGTGTGTGTGTGTGTGTGTGTGTGTGTGTGTGTGTGTGTGTGTGTGTGCGCGTGTGCGCGTGTGTGCGTGTGCGTGTGCGCATGTGTGTGTTTTGACGGTCGATCCAGCTCGAGGTTTTTCACGCGAGTGCCCTCGAGCTTGAAGGTCGAAGACAGTAGCTGTGAAGTCGTGTTTGTGGGACAGGCCCTTCACCCAAACAGCTCACAAGTTTAAAATGTGACCACCCGAAAATATGTTTAAATAAAAATACCCCAGTCAACTTAGGGCAACTTGCAGTTACACCAGGGAGCTTAACTCAATCTTTCAGCTATTTAGTTCTAATTTAGTGTAGTTTAGTTTAGTTTATTGTCACATGTACCGAGGTACAGTGAGAAGCTTATATTGCCTGCTAACCAGTCAGCAGAAAGGCAATACATGATTACAGTCGAGCCGTCCATAATGTACAGATGCATGATAAAGGGAATAACGTTTATTGCAAGATAAAGTCTGGTAAAGTCTGATTAAAGATCGTCCAAGGGTGTCCAATTAGGTATGTTGTAGCTCAGGACTGCTCTCTAGATGTTGCAGGCAACTGAACCATTCTACGTACCACCGGAGATACCTGCAAACCCGTAGCAGCTGTCAAATTAATCCCCCTGCTTCCCCACATGTTCATTTGTAGGTATGGGCTACACATAAATCAGGCAATGTTAAGCTGGAGAGGATCGGCAATTAGGCTGATTGGTTTGGATAAGAGAGAACAGGAGGAGCCTCATATGGGACAAAAGTGCAGGCACCGTCTAGATGGGCCAAATGGCACAATTTATCCATTGTAATCCTTTGTAATCCTAGTGAGAGTGAATTATAGATTGCATATTATAGAAAGGATGATATCACCCTGTAAGACTTTTTATTGCGGGAATGCGGTGATGCTCCTGCATTAAGCCTTCGATAGATGTATCATTAGTTTAGTTTAGAGAAACAGGCTCTTCAGCCCACAGGGTCCGCACTGACCAGCAATCCCCGCATATTAACACTATTCTACGCACACTACGGGCATTTTTTACATTTATCATGCCAATTAACCTACATACCTGGAGGAAACTGAAGATTTCGGAGAAAATCCACGCATGTCACGGGGAGAAGGTATAAACTCTGCACAGATAGCACCGGTAGTCAGGATCGAACCCGGGTCTCCGGCGCTGCAAGCACCGTAAGGCAGGAACTCTACCGCTGTGCCACAGTACCGCCCATCTTGAAGATTGTATTTTGGCACGGGAACGTTTGCGTACTGCAAGCCTCGCAGATTAATTGCCTGCTCGCTATCTTCCGATGCACCTCACGTCTCCCTGCCACCACCCATTATAAATGTATTTAACATGATGCTCAAAACATGTCAAAACAACACTCCGCTCGCAATGGGTTCTGAGAACATAATGAGTTCTTTTTAAAATCCAAAACCGTAACAAGTTCAATGAAAATCACAGTAAATATTTGATCTTGCGAAATGTGTGGATTGCTCTTCACATTATCAACCCTCAGAATTGACAACCCTAAAGTATATCTTTGGATAAGCCCTACAATAGTTTGCAGGGGGTCCTTTCCAATTTATGTGAAGTAATTTGCAGTTATTGGAAATTGCTGATACACAGATAGTATGAATAAAACAAATCTGATAATAAAGTGCTTGATTTCTTTTATTTATATTTGATTGAAGTGAGGTGCTAATTCAATACAAAATATGTTGCCTTAAGGCCAGGAATCACAGCGCATTGGATATGACTCAGTTTGGAAATAATACACATGGATTTGTTCAGCCACAAACTGCTAATTTGCTGGCTACAATTACCAACTCCCTCAACCTCCCTTTGTTAGTGTGAGACACGACTGGCACGGTGGCGCAGCGGTAGAGTTGTTGCCTTACAGTGCCAGTGGCCCAGGTTCGATACCCACTACAGGTGCTGTCTGCATGGAGTTTGTACATTCTCCACATGACCTTTTGTCTGGGCCCTCCGGCTTCCTGCCACACTCCAAAGACGTACAGGTTTGTAGGCTAATTGGCTTGGTATAATTGAAAATTGTCCCTAGTGTGTGTAGGGATAGTGTTCATGTGCTGGTCGTACCCGACTCAATGTTTCCGCACTGCATCTCTACCTCAACTACACTGAACTAAATCAAGCTAGTCTAATAGCCTCTTAATTATTTCTCTTGATTTGTGCTCGTAAGTTTGGAGTCATCCTAAATTCTAGAATTAATGCCTGAAGCTTTACCAAGTCCTAGAATAATAAAACAATTAAGGCTTAGAAGAAGGTTGTTTGGTCCGTTGAGACCATGCTGGCTCAGTATAGAGCAATCTAATCAACCCTGGTGAAAATCAAAATGAATCGTGTATACTGGAAATCTAATGTAAAAACAGAAAATGCTGGAATTTCTCAGCCGGACAGGCTGTAGCTGTGGGAAAAGAAGCAGATCAACCTGAGATTTTAGCTCAGTCTCTCTTCCTGCAGATGCGGCCAAGTCTACTTCCTGCATTTTTTGTTTTTCCAGTCAAACCTTATCCCTGATCTCCACTCCTTCCCAATGGTCTTGCAATTCTCCCCCAAGTACCCATCTAGTTCATCAATCCTCAATCCTCAATCCTCAATCCTCAATGCTCAATGCTCAATCCTCAATCCTCAATCCCCAATCCGCAATCCTCAATCTTCAATCCTCAATCCCCAATCCTCAATCCTCAATCCTCAATCCTCAATCCTCAATCCTCAATCTCCAATCCTCAATCCTCAATCCTCAATCCTCAATCCCCAATCCTCAATCCCCAATCCTCAATCCTCAATCCCCAATCCTCAATCCTCAATCCTCAATCCCCAATCCTCAATCCTCAATCCCCAATCCTCAATCCCCAATCCTCAATCCTCAATCCTCAATCCTTAATCCCCAATCCTCAATCCCCAATCCCCAATCCTCAATCCCCAATCCCCAATCCTCAATCCTCAATCCCCAATCCTCAATCCTCAATCCTCAATCCCCAATCCTCAATCCTCAATCCTCAATCCTCAATCCTCAATCCCCAATCCTCAATCCCCAATCCCCAATCCTCAATCCTCAATCCTCAATCCCCAATCCTCAATCCCCAATCCTCAATCCTCAATCCTCAATCCTCAATCCTCAATCCCCAATCCTCAATCCTCAATCCTCAATCCTCAATCCCCAATCCTCAATCCTCAATCCTCAATCCTCAATCCCCAATCCTCAATCCTCAATCCTCCCCCACTGGCTTCCCGCTCAGCCATGTTCATAAGTTCTAGGTGTAGTATTGGGCCATTTGGCCCATCAAGTCTACTCCGCCATTCAATCATGGCTCATCTATCTTTCCCTCTCAACCCCATTCTCCTGCCTTCTCCACATAACCCTTGACAATTTATTGATCACGATTCTGTCAATCTCCACCTAAAAATATCCATTGACTTCCCCTCCACAACCTTCTGTGACAATGAATGCCACAGATTCAACAGAGTCTGACTAAAGAAATTCCTCCTCACCTCTTTTCTAAAGGAACATCCTTTTATTCTGAGGCTATGGCCTCTGGTCCTAGACTCTCCACCAAGTAGAAACATCCTCTCCACATCCACTCTGTCCAGGCCTTTCACTATTCGGTAAGCCTCACTGAGGTCCCCCTCTCATCCTTCTAAACACCAACGAGGACAGGCGCAGTACCGTCAAATGCCGATCATACGTTAACCCACTTATTCCTGGGATCATTCTTGTAAACCTCCTCTGGACCCTCTCCAGAGCCAACACATCCTTCCCCAGATATGGTGCCCAGATTGCTCACAATACTCCAAATACGGCCTGACCAGTGCCTGATAGAGCCTCAGTATTACATCCTTGTTTGGATACAAGCCCTCTTGAAATAAATGCTAGGATTGCGTTTGTTTTTTTTACTACCGATTCGACTTGCAGATTAACTTTTTGGGAATCCTGCACCAGCACCCAAGTCCCTTTGGACCTCGGAATTCTGGATTCTCTCCCCATTTAGAAAATAGTGTACGCGTTTAATCCTGCTACTAAAATACATGACTCCACACTTTGCTGCACTATATTCCATCTGCCACTTCCCTGCCCACTCTCCCAACCTATCCTTCTGCAGAGACCCTGCTTTCTCTACACTATCTGCCCCTCCACCTTTTTTCGTGTCATCCGCAAACTTGGCCACAAAGCCTTCAATCCCCTCATCCAAATTATTAGTATACAACGTGAAGAGTAGTGGCCCCAGTACTAAGCCCTGTGGAATGGGGTAATGTATCAGTTTTAGTGTTGCTATCCTGGTTCTTAAATTATCTCAGCTATCCCCTTCTCTGTCATCTCCATCAGTCTAAAAAGCATCCAGGATCTCTGCAATCCTTTCATTCTTGGTTGTACACTGAACGATATGCAAAGATGCGTGCATTGTGTTTGCCTGGAAGCTACGTTAGTCAAGCATGATTGATTTTAGTCCTTAGTTTAATCAGTGGTTCCAGCAACTAAGTTACAGAGAAAGGTTGAACAAGTTAGGTCTTTATTCTTTGGAGCGCAGAAGGTTGAGGGGGGACTTGATTGAGGTCTTTAAAATGATGAAAGGGATAGACAGAGTTGACGTGGATAAGCTTTTCCCATTGAGGGTAGGGAAGATTCAAACAAGAGGGCATGACATGAGAATTAAGGGACAGAAGGTTAGGGGTAACATGAGGGGGAACTTCTTTACTCAGAGAGTGGTGGCTGTGTGGAATGATCTTCCAGCAGAAGTGGTGGAGGCAGGATCGATTTTAACATTTAAAAGTAAAGTGGATAGGTATATGGACGGGAAGGGAATGCAGGGGTATGTCCTGAGTGCAGGTAGATGGGACTAGGGGAAAATAAATGGTCGGCACGGACTGGAAGGGCCGAGAAGGCCTGTTTCCGTGCTGTAATTGTTATATGGTTATATGGTTATATAGTGTCTTCCCAGCAGTTATCAGGCAACCGAACCGTCCCCTCACATTCTAGAATGCAGTCCTGACCTCCTATCCACCCCATTGGTGACCTTTGAACTGTCTTTAATCAGACTTTAGCGGACTTTGTGTGTAGGAAGGAACTGCAGACGCTGGTTTAAACTGAAGGTAGACACAAAAAGCTGGAGTAACTCAGCGGGACAGGCAGCATCTCTGGAGAGAAGGAATGGGTGACGTTTCAGACTTTATATTTGGCACTAGATGTTATAAACTTTATCCTGTACCTGTACACTATGGATGGCTTGATTGTAATCACGTATAGTCTTTTTGTTGACTGGGTAGCACACAACAAAAAGCTGTTCCCTGTACCTCGGTACATGTGACAATAATAAATTAAACTAACATAATACATTTAAATCTTACTCTAAACGTTTGCGTTTTGAGTACTGACGAGTATCTTCTATGTTTTATTTTTCAGCTGAATGTTAGTTCGTAAGTTCTAGGAGCAGGGTGAGGCCCTTTGGCCCATCAAGTCTATTTGGCCATTCAATCATGGCCGATCTGTCTTCCTCTCCCAACCCCATTTCCCTGCCTTCTTCCCGTGACCCCTGACACCCTTACTAATCAAGAATCTGTCAATCTCCGCCTTAAAAATATCAATTGACTTGCCGCCTGTGCACTGAATGATATGCAAAGTTCAATGTGAACCTATTAAGCAATGATGGGGAGAGGAGTCCAGGGTGGTGAATTAACCATATAACCATATAACAATTACAGCACGGAAACAGGCCATCTCGGCCCTTCAAGTCCATGCCGAACAACTTTTTTCCCTTAGTCCCACCTGCCTGCAGTCATACCATAACCCTCCATACCCTTCTCATCCATATGCCTATCCAATTTATTTTTAAATGATACCAACGAACCTGCCGCCACCACTTCCACTGGAAGCTCATTCCACACCGCTACCACTCTCTGAGTAAAGAAGTTCCCCCTCATGTTACCCCTAAACCTCTGTCCCTTAATTCTAAAGTCATGTCCTCTTGTTTGAATCTTCCCTATTCTCAAAGGGAAAAGCTTGTCCACATTAACTCTGTCTATCCCTCTCATCATTTTAAAGACCTCTATCAAGTCCCCCCTTAACCTTCTGCGCTCCAGAGAATAAAGACCTTACGATGAAATGGCCTTGGAGGCTGAAGAATAGGTCACTAACGGAGTGGAGCGTATTACACGGTGTCCACTCACTCTTGTCCGAGACGCAAAGGCCGTGAGTGGTGGGCGGGTCCCCAACGACCCTGCAGCAATTCAATTAGTTCTGTAATCGTGAGCAATCAGTCTTGTGGAAGCGGTGAGGAAGGTGTGAGAAACAGCTGCTACTGAACAGCAAGGCCATCCTTGGAATAATAATTAAATTATGAATTTTCCCTGAATTTCTGCTGCCATTTTTAATGAGGCTTCTCAGATCTGAAGTGAAGCCCGATCAACTCAGCTGGTAATAGCATGATGCACCATAATTCAAGGGACATAAAGCACATAAAATATAAAGCCCTCTCCTTATCCCCTCTTCATAAGAAGTGCTGGTCATTGATGATTCTCTGTACGATGGTGTAAGCTGGTGCTGGAATACGGCACAAGGTGCTCTCTGTTTAAGACTCATTCTTTTTTTAAGTTAAAACAATTTTTTTTTGTTAGAGGCATGTACATATCATAGTTCAAACCACTACGACCTTTGTTAAACGGTTACATATTAAATATCCAGGATTCCAGGGACTCTGCTACCAATGTAGCTGGGGTCTTCATTTATCGGTTACATATTAACATTGACTAATTATTATTATTTTTTTAATAGATAGAAAAAATAAAGAGAGAGAAAAAGAAAATTAGAAAAATAGAATAAACTATCCATAATACAACTTAGGAGACAGGTCCGTACGTCAGAGAACATAACTATCCATCTAGTCCTGGGTTCAAGCTTCCGTCAGGCTTCCTTGCCGGCCCATTCTACCCCTTCAGATAATCTATGAATGGAGACCATATTCTAGTAAATAATTCTGGTTTGTCAATTAAGACAAATCTAATGTTTTCCAGATTTAAGGTCTCCGACATCTCCATAATTCACATTTTGATTGTGGGGGTTGCTGGGATTTTCCAAAATTTTAATATTAATTTTTTCCCAAGTTTAAGACTCATTCTGGCTCACAACCAACAAAGGGATGTAATGCTGAGGCTCTATAAGACACTGGCCAGATCGTATTTGGAGCATAGTGAGCAGTTTGGGGCCCCGTATCTGAGGAAGGATGTGCTGGTGCTGGAGAGGGTCCAGAGGTTTATGAGAATGATCTCAGGGATGACTGGTTTAATATGTGATGAATATTTGACGGCTCTAAGCCTGAACTCACTGGAGTTTAGAAGCATGAGGGGGGGACTTCATTGAAACTTACTGAATATTGGGTGTGGAGAGGAAGCTTCCACTGGTGGGAGAGTCCAGGAACAGAGGCCATTGCCTCAGAATAAAAGTACGTTCCTTCAGACAGGAGATGAGGAGGAGTTTCTACAGTCAGAGGTTGGTGTATCTGTGGACTTCATTGCCACAGAAGGCTGTGGAGGCTGTCAATCGATGTTGTTAAGGCGGAAATTGATAGATTCTTGATTTGTATTGGTGTTAGAGGTTACGGGGCGAAGGCAGGAGAATGGGGTTGAGAGGGAAAGATAGATCAGCCATGGTTAAATGGCAGAGTAGAGTTGATGGGCTGAATTGCCTAATTCTGCTCCCATAACCTATGTACATATGAACGACACCAACAATTAACCTCCATATAGCACCTTAACATAAATGATCAGCTTCAAAGTATCATTATCATCTGGAATATCTTACGAAGAATTTAATTTTGGTCAAAGGGTAGATTTTTCAGGAGTCTTCATTCCATTAAAGTTGATGTTTCAGTAATGTATCTGCCCCAAGTAACTACTATAAGACAAAGGTCTATTTCAGCATATTGCAGTTACTGTACCATTCCAGTGAAAAATACCACCGCGCTTTGCTGTGCTTATTACTGGAATATTACCATTTGTTTTAGAATATCATTGTTAATGGTCCTATAATAAACCTCCCCAGTGTTTGAGTGCATGTTTTATACCAGTGTGTGTTGGTTTCAGTACATTAATGTTAATTTTCCAGTGATAAATCCCTTCTGGAGTTTTATTCGGTTATTACTGCGCCATTAATGTTTTTTTTTCCCCCCAATATATTAGTGTGGACATTACAAGGCATCTCCACCTACGGCGCTAAAGTGCATTTATTCCGACAATACTAGGGCTTTCAACAGTGTGAAATGGTGCTATTCCGGAACAAAGGTCATCGTTCAGATGTGGGATCTCACTGTTCTCTTTGCACCAGCTGCAGAATTAACAAGCTACTGGGAGTCCCAGGTTAATTATCTCATGATTAGATACAACCAAATATTGTTTTAATTAAGGTATGACTCCATATCCGTTCTCCCTCCCATCCAGGCCAGCGACAGTTAAAACAAGGAATCTGAAGCAGGGTCCTGACCCGAAACGTCGCTTACCCACATCCTCCCGAGAGGCTGGAATGGAGTACATTATTGTCACATTCTTTGCTTGCATACCCAAGGCATACAGATAGTGGCCACTTACGGCACTGACAAAGTTACGTAGAAACCTAGAAACATAGAAAATAGGTGCAGGAGTTGGCCATTCGGCCCTTCGAGCCTGCACCGCCATTCGATATGATCACGGCTGATCATCCAACTCAGTATCCTGTACCTGCCTTCTCTCCATACCCTCTGATCCCTTTAGCCACAAGGGCCACATCTAACTCCCTCTTAAATATAGCCAATGAACCGGCCTCAACTACATCGGCTCCAGCTTTGTCCCCCCCTTCCACCACAGCGGTCCCCCCACGCTCTCATCGACTGCCGACCGCGGGTCGACCCGTGAGTTCTTCCAGCATTTTGCGTCTATCCTCCACAGATGCTGCCTGACCCACTGAGTTCATCCAGCGGTTTGTGTTTTCTACCATGGTTAAAACAAGGCTTGCTCATCCTCAGCTTGTTATAATAAAGTATCGGACTGAGTCTGATAGGGCTGCATAAAACTGTCTTAAATGCAGCCAAGAGTAAACCTTAAAAGGAATACACAATTCTGAAGTTTCGTTTCAATTAGATAACCGGATTGTTTTGCCAGCATCTAGCATTGTGTCAGAGTCTGTAAGATACATGACAATATAATTTGTTTTCCAGTAAACTGGTGATATTCAGTCAAGTGGATTTCTCATTACCAACTAAATGGCTGATCTGCAGATAAATTATTTTTACAACTGGCAGATTTTAATGGTAGGTACTTTATTTAGTGCGTGTAACGCAGTATAAAATGGGAAGGTGAAGTTGCATTCTCATCAACAAAGCTATAATTGAACAGGTGTTCAACTGAATGGAAGCTCTCCACAAACATTCTGAGCTAAACAATGATTTTTTAATTTTTCTAAAACTTAATTTGTTGATTCATCATTCATTCTGCTTTTCCTGAAGCTCATCTTTCCAACCTGCAGCGTTCCGATCGGCCAAATGGCCTCTTTCCATGTGATAGATTTTCTGCGTTTCCTGGAAGGCAGCACTTTGGATTTAGAGATACGCCGCGGAAACGGGCACTTCGGCCCATCGGGTCCGTGCCGACCAGCGATCACCCTGTGCTCTGGCACTACCCTACACACATGAGGGGCAATTTACAATTTATGTAAGCCAACTAACCTACACATGCGCATGTCTTTGGAGATTGGGAGGAAACCGGAGCACCCACCGAAAACGCACGCGGTCACATGGAGAACGTACAGACTCTGCGCAGACAGCACTAGTAGTCAGGATCGAACCAGGGTCTCTGTTGCTGTAAGGCAGCAACTCTACCATCGCTACACCGTGCCGCCATGGCTTGGAGATATGAAAGCTCTATATGTGAGAAATGCCTTTGGTGCCAGGCACAGTGGTATATGGGAACAGCCCACCATATTGATAAGGTACCTTGCCATTACAGACGTTACTGATCAGAGGGGGGAACCGGAATGGGAAAGGGAAGCAGAGCAGCAAGGTTGGGAGCGGTGGACGGGACGAATTCCCAGCCACGATTAAACCCTCCTCTACTCTGGACGGCGTGGGGCTCTGATGTAAAGTTTGCAGTGACAATTGTTGCCCAGACATGATGAATGACTCCTGAGCCGTGTACCAGAGACTGCCTTATCCCATTACATCCAATGTCAGAATGAAGCCCTGCTTTCACGAGGACAGAGCACATTCTCAGGAGGAGGTAAAGAAATGATGATATGCAAAGACTGGATAATTAGAGTTGCTTTCTCGTGTTGGAAAATAAATTTCCTCAGGGGATGCTGACTTCAAAGTCAACTGGTAATAAATCACCTTCGTGTCTGTGCAGGATGATTCATTTCCTTTCCATGGCATTTTTGAACTTGGCGTTCTATCCCTCAGCAGCAAACACCATTGCCAAGGGTAATGAAGAAGAGGAGGATGAAGACAAGACAACGCAAATGAGGACGGGGAAGATTACATAAACGATGGTGAGGATGACAGCTTTGAGGATGAGAATAAAGTTGAGAATAAAGATGAAAAGGTGGAGGCAAAAGACTTAGAAGATGAGTCTGAGTATACCATCATCCCCTCCAAGCTCATTACCAAGCTCTCAGATCTGGGTCTCTGCGCATCCCTCTGCAATTGGATCCTCGACTTCCTCATTCACAGACCACAGTCTGTCCGTATTGGTGGAAATGTGTCATCCTCAATAACAATCAGCACGGGAGCACCTCAAGGCTGCGTGCTCAGCCCCCTGCTGTACTCACTCTATACTCATGACTGCGTAGCCGGACATAGTGCAAACTACATCATCAAGTTCGCTGACTACACCACTGTTGTGGGACGTATCACTGATGGGGACGAGTCAGAGTATAGAAGTGAGATCGACCAATTGACCAAATGGTGCCAGCACAATAATCTGGCTCTCAACACCAGCAAAACCAAGGAACTGATTGTGGACTTTGGAAGGGGTAGGATGGGGACCCATAGTCCTGTTTATATCAACGGGTCGATGGTGGAAAGGGTCAAGAGCTTCAAATTCCTGGGCGTGCATATTTCGAAGATCTCTCCTGGTCCCAGAACCCTGATGCAATTATAAAGAAAGCCCATCAGCACCTCTACTTCCTAAGAAGATTACAGAGAGTCGGTCTGTCAAGGAGGACTCTCTCGAACTTCTACAGGTGCACAGTAGAGAGCATGCTGACCGGTTGCATCGTGGCTTGGTTCGGCAACTTGAGCATCCAGGAGCGAAAAAGGCTGCAAAAAGTTGTAAACACTGCCCAGTCCATCACCAGCTCTGACCTCCCTACCATTGAGGGGATCTATCGCAGTCGCTGCCTCAAAAAGGCTGCCAACATTATCAAGGACCCACACCATCCTGGCCACACACCCATCTCTCCGCTGCCATCAGGTAGAAGGTACAGGAGCCTGAAATCTGCAACATCCAGGTTCAGGAACAACTTCTTCTCCACAGCCATCAGACTATAAAACACACTCTGAACTATAACAGCCTATTGCACTTTATCTGTTTATGTATGTGTGTGTACATATATTCTATGGTATATGGACACACTGATCTGTTCTGTATTTATGCCTACAATATTCCGTTGTGCTGCAGCAAGCAAGAATTTCATTGTGCTGTCTGGGACACCAAGAGCCGTTGGAGCAAGAGGAGGAGTTTCCGGGCGGTGAGTTAACAAATCGAGCGCGGGGCTGTGTTTAACAGAGGCCCAGGAGCCATTGGAGCAAGAGGAGGAGGAGGACCCAATCTGTAACGTTCCATCACACTTCAAAGGAAGTGGTCTGGTGGAAGCCGCGGATTGGTGGAAGCGGACTGGAGGAAAGCTGATTGGGAGCAACCCCAGGTTTGCATTTCTGCTTTCTGGTTAAGGGTTCAGTGAGTTAAGGGTTCAGTGAGTTAAGGGTACAGTGAGTTAAGGGTTCAGTGAGTTAAGGGTTCAGTGAGTTAAGGGTATAGTGAGTTAAGGGTTCAATGAGTTAAGGGTACAGTGAGTTAAGGGTTCAGTGAGTTAAGGGTACAGTGAGTTAAGGGTTCAGTGAGTTAAGGGTACAGTGAGTTAAGGGTTCAGTGAGTTAAGGGTTCAGGGAGTTAAGGGTTCAGTGCTTTTTAATAAAGGTACAGTTTAAAGGATTAAGATTTTTATATTGTGAGTGAGTTGATTTAATTTGGGGTTGAGATTGACCCCATGGTTTGCTCATACTGCAACATGTGGGAGATCAGGGATATGGTCGATGTTCCTGGTGACTACTTTTGCAGTAAGTGTGTCCAGCTGCAGCTCCTGGCAGACCGCATTGAATGATAGGAGCTGCTGTTGGATTCATACTGGAGCATCCACGATGCTGAGAAAGTCGTGAATAGCACGTACAGTGAGTTGGCCACACCGCAGGTAAAAGTTAAGCGGACAGAAAGGGAACGGGTGGCCATTAGCCAGAGTAGCAGTAGGCAGGTAGTGCAGGAGTCCCCTGCGGTATCTCCCTCCTAAACAGATATACCATTTTGGATGCTGTTGGGGGAGAAGGCTCATCAGGGGAAGACAGCAGCAGCCAAGTTCATGGCACCATGGGTGGCTCTGCTGCACAGGAGGGGAGGAAAAAGAGTGGAAGGGCAATAGTAATAGGGGATCAATTGTAAGGGGAATAGATAGGCGTTTCTGCGGCTGCAAACAAGACTCCAGGATGGTATGTTGCCTCCCTGGTGCAAGGGTCAGGGATGTCACTGAATGGCTGCAGAACATTCTGGAGGGGGAGGGTGAACAGCCAGTTGTCGTGGTGCACATTGGCACCAACGATATAGGTAAAAAATTGGATGAGGTCCTACAAGGTGAATTTATAGAGCTAGGAGATAAACATAAAAGTAGGACAAAGGTAATAATCTCTGGATTACTACCAGTGCCATGTGCCAGTCAGAGTAGAAATAGGAGGATATTGCAGATGAATACATGGCTTGAGAAATGGTGCCGGGGAGGGATTCAAATTTCTCGGGCATTGGAACCAGTTCTGGGGGAGGTGGGACCAGTACAAACTGGACGGTCTGCACCTGGGCTGGAAGGGAACCAATGTCCTTGGGGGAGTGTTTGCTAGTGCTGTTGGGGAGGATTTAAACTAATGTGGCAGGGGGATGGGAGCATGAGTAGAGAGACAGAGGGGTGTAAAATGAGGGTAGAAGCAATAGGTAGCAAGGTGCAAAGTAAAATTGGCAGGCAGACAAATCCAGGGCAAAAATCAAAAAGGGCCACTTTTCAACATAATTGTAGAAGGGGTAAGAAGGAGCATTCATAATATGGTGGATGAGTTGAATGTACAGTTAGTTATTAATGAACATGATATAGTTGGGATCACGGAGACATGGCTCCAGGGTGACCAAGGCTGGGAGCTGAACATCCAGGGATATTCAATATTCAGGAGGGATAGACAGAAAGGAAAAGGAGGTGGGGTAGCGTTGCAGGTTTGAGAGGAGATTAACGCAATAGAAAGAAAGGACATTAACTTGGAGGATGTGGAATCGATATGGGTAGAGCTGCGAAACATTAAGGGGCATAAAACGCTAGTGGGAGTTGTGTACAGGCCACCTAACAGTAATAGTGGAGTTGGGGATGGCGTCAAACAGGAAATTAGAAATGCGTGCAACAAAGGTAAAACAGTTATAATGGGCGACTTCAATCTACATAGATTGAGTGAATCCAATTGGCAGGGGTGCTGAGGAAGAGGATTTCTTGGAATGTATGCGGGGTAGTTTTCTAAACCAACATGTAGAGGAACCAACGAGAGAGCAGGCTATTCTAGACTGGGTATTGAGTAATGAGGAAGGGTTAGTTAGCAGCCTTGTTGTTTGTGGCCCCTTGGGCAAGAGAAACCATAACATGGTTGAGTTCTTCATTAGGATGGAGAGTGACATTGTTAATTCAGAAACAAGGGTTCTGAACTTAAAGAAAGGTAACTTTGAGGGTATGAGACGTGAATTGGCCAAGTAGACTGGCAATCGATTCTTAAAGGGTTGACGGTGGATATGCAATGGAAGGCTTTTAAAGACTGCATGGATGAACTACAACAATTGTTCATCCCAGTTTGGCAAAATAATAAATCAGGGAAGGTAGTTCATCCGTGGATAACAAGGGAAATCAGGGAGAGTATCAAAGCAAAAGATGAAATAGCAGGGGACCGGGGGTCAAATGAGATGGAGGAACTGAGTGAAATCCAGGTTAGCCGGGAAGTGGTGTTAGGTAAATTGAATGGATTAATGGCCGATAAATTCCATGGGCCAGATAGGCGGCATCCCAGAGTACTTAAGGAAGCAGACCCAGAAATAATGGATGCATTAGTGATAATTTTTCAAAACGCTTTAGATTCTGGAGTAGTTCCTGAGGATTGGAGGGTAGCTGATGTAACCACACTTTTTAAAAAGGGAGGAAGAGAGAAAACGGGGAATTACAGACCAGTTAGTCTAACATCGGTAGTGGGGAAAATGCTAGAGTCAGTTATTAAAGATGGGTTAGCAGCACATTTGGAAAGTGGTGAAATCATTGGACAAAGTCAGCATGGATTTATGAAAGGTAAATCATGTCTGACGAATCTTATAGAAGTTTTCGAGGATGTAACTAGTAGAGTGCATAAGGGAGAAACAGTGGACGTGTTATAACTGGACTTTCAGAAGGCTTTCGACAAGGTCCCACATTAGTATTCAAACTTAAAGCACGCGGTATTGGGGGTTCAGTATTGATGTGGATAGAGAACTGGCTGGCAGACAGGAAGCAAAGAGTAGGAGTAAACGGGTCATTTTCAGAATGGCAGGCAGTGACTAGTGGGGTTTGGAGACTTACAAAATTCTTAAGGTGTTGGACAGGCTAGATGCAGGAAGATTGTTCCTGATGTTGGGGAGGTCCAGAACAAGGGGGTCACAGTTTAAGGATAAGGGGGAAGTCTTTTAGGACAGAGATGAGAAAAACATTTTTCACACAGAGAGTGGTGAATCTGTGGAATTCTCTGCCACAAATGGTAGTTGAAGCCAATTCATTGGCTATATTTAAGAGGGAGTTAGATGTGGCCCTTGTGGCTAAAGGGATCAGGGGGCATGGAGAGAAGGCAGGTACAAGATACTGAGTTGGATGATCAGCCATGATCATATTGAATGGTGGTGCAGGCTCGAAGGGCCGAATGGTCTACTCTAGCACCTATTTTCTATGTTTCTATGTTTCTATGACAATTACTTCTCTTGACTTGACTTGACTTGACATGAAGTAGGGGATGAGAAAGGAGTGTGTAGGAAAGAACAGCAGATGCTGGTTGACACTGAAGGTAGACACAAAACGCTGGAGTAACTCAGTGGGACCGGCAGCATCTCTGGATAGACGTTTCGGGTCATGACCCTTCTTCAGACTCCAGCATTTTGTATCTATCTTCGGTGCAAACCAGCATCTGCAGATTCTTCGCACACACTTCCAATTATTCAGCATGGGGTGAGAACAGGTCAGGGATTAGACTGGGCTAAATATCAACAGTGCAGGAACATTAACAGCAGGAGAGCTCATAAGACCATGAGCTGCCTTCACCAATCAAGATGCTGACTGATCCTTAACCTCCCTTTTCAGTCTGTTCATTCATTCTTTTGCATTACAAAAATCGATCGATTTTTATCTTGAATGTCCTCAGCAATCACAAAGAGGGCAAGTGAATAGAATTAGACAGGAAGCGATATTAAAACAATCTGGAAGTCGAGATGGGCGGTAGGTAAAATTGGATATTATAAAAACATCAGGAAACAAAGCTCAGAGTGGACTGGAACTGGGAGCACCAGCAACTTCTAGTTAGATGGCAACCGCTTCATGGTAAAATGCCCCAATTTGTTCCGCAAAACCATGAAAGGATAACATGTGACATGAAGTGTGTGTTAGATGAGAAAAGCTGAAGTTTTAGACTTCCCAATTAGTTCAAGGAATTTAGTTAAAAGCAACCGCTGGCCATGATCATATTGAATGGCGGTGCAGGCTAGAAGGGCCGAATGGCCTACTCCTGCACCTATTTTCTATGTTTCTATGATTCTATGATGTGATTGTGACTGGGGTACTCTTGGACCATTATTGGATCTGTAAAAGATAAACATGAGCTTTTGGAGGATGAAATGAGGAAACGTTCTGAGATAGGGAGGTGTTTATGTTTGTTTAGCGTGGTGGAGGGGCAACATCTGTGCAGTGGTTCAGCCTTCTTATTGAAGGCAGGAACAGTGAGGAATGAGGGGAGTGGCTGTGGTGGACGTTTATGTTCACTTTTATTTGATGTGGCTGGGTGTCTTGTTGCTTCGTCACGTGGCAATCGATCCCTCCGAGAAACTCCCACCAGGCTCCGACCAACCGTGGATAACCTGGCTTGGTCTCAACAGACTGCGGACGGGCATGGGAAGGAGCAGGCTGCGAGTGCGGACGGGCCCTCCAGTCTATGGAGCATCTGCTGAGCTGTGACATGCTGCATGACACATGCACCGCCAAGGACCTTGCAGAGGCTAAGGACATGGCACTAAAATGTACTCGCTATTGGCAAACAGTTGTGTGATGACACAAAATAATAATAATCTTCTTGCTTTTCACTTAGTACGGCTGTATGGCAACTCAAAATTCACTGTACCTTAACTGGTTCATGTGACAATAAAGTGACCTTGAAACCTTGAACCTTGAAACACTCATATAGGAAAGACTCTCCGTAATCTTCTCAGGAAGTAGAGGCGCTGGTGTGCCTTCTTTATAACTGCATCAGTGTGCTGTGACCAGGAGCGATCTTTGAGAATATGCACGCCCAGGAATTTGAAGTTCTTGACCCTTTCCACCATCTTTGATATAAACGGGATTGTGGGTCACCAACCTACCCCTTCCAAAGTCCCCAATCAGTTCCTTGGTTTTGCCGGTGTTGAGAGCCAGGTTATTGTGCTGGCCAATGTAAAGGATTGGACATTTAAAACTGAAGCGTGTGGGAATGTTCGTAAACAGAGGGTGGCAGATCTCCTGAATTCTCTACACCAGAGTGTTGTGGGATGCTGGATCAACGGGGATATTCAAATATATGTAAAACTTTTAAATGCTGGGGGATATGAGAGCTATGAGGAAGTGGCAGAGAATAGATGTTGAGGGACAGATCAGTCCTGATTGTATTGAACGGACGATCGGGCTCAAGGTTCTGAGTGATCTGCTCCTCCTTCTAATTCCTGCTCCTCATGGGTTTTTTTAGTAATATCTTTGTTGTCATTGTGAGGTTTAGGGCGGCACGGTGGCGCAGCGGCAGAGTTGCTGTCTTACAGCGCCAGAGACCCAGGTTCGATCTTGACTACTGGTGCTGTCCATATGGAATTTGTACGTTCTCCCTGTGACCACGTGGGTTTTCTCCGGGTGTTCTGGTTTTCTCCCACTTCCCACAGACGTACAGATTTGCTAGTGTACGGGGTGATCACTGGGCAGCGCAGACTCGGTGGGGTGAAGGGCCTGTTTCCAGGCTGTAAGTCTATTGTCTAAAGTCTGTAGTCTAACTCTCTGTGAGGCAATAGGAGGGGCATATATCCTTGGAGAATACCCAGGAGCTGTAAGAAAAGGCATTGTAGGCGACGCCCAGGTAATAACCAGGTTGGATGCGATGAGAACCAGACACTTGCAGGAGAATTTGCTGGACAAAGACTGCTGGCAGGTTGAGAAGGATGCGGGTGGAGAGATTATCTCTGACACAATCACATGGGAACCATTACCTTGGTCAGAGTTGTTCAATACACCCAGCTGGACAGATCCAAATCAATAAATCATGGCTGATCCATCTCTTCCTTCTCACCCAATTCTCCTGCCTTCTCCCCAAAACCCCTGACATGTGTACCGATCATGAATCTATCTATCTCTGCCTTATAAATATGCATTGACTTGGCCTCCGCAGCCTTCGAGGAAGAGCAAAGAATTCCACAGATTCACCACCCTCTGATTAAATAAATTATTTTTCATCTCCTTCCTAAAGAAACGTCCTTTAAGTCTGGAGGCTATGACCTCTAGTCCTAGACTCTCCCACTAGTGGAAACTTTCTCTCCACATCCACGCTATCCAAGCCTTTCACTGTTCGGTATATTTCAATGAGGTGTCCCCCCCCCCCCCACCCATTCTACTAAATGGTAGTGAGTACCGGCGCAGTGCCGACAAGCGTTCATCATAAGTTGACCCACTCATTCCTGGGATCATTAGGAAATAGAACAGGTGGGTAGGTAGTTCAGAGCAATGCTTTTCTTGTGAATGTATGCACTGGTACAATATATCGGCACCCCTAACGTGACATGTCAGCTTATTAATCGTGTTTACCTGATGGATAACACATGCGAATGAATTAAGACATTCATTTGCTTAGATTTAGAGTTCATGTATTATATTGCAAGTTAACATTTTGGATGAATATTGAATAAAATTTGAAGAAATAATAATGGAAAAAACTTGTTGATAAATGGAGCTTACGTTTTAATTGATATGCAGAGCGGCACCTTTGTGTCCACAGAAGAGCAATGATTCAGTGGCATTTTTTCTTCCAAAAAATATATTCATAAAATGTGCAAATACTTTGTTTAAGACATTCATATGTCAACTGTCACAGTGCAAGTCACATCATCCCATTTGCTCGTAAGATTTATATTATATCAGCATGGCATAAATTTTTCTTTCACTTACATTTCATGAGTGATAGTTTAGTTTAGTTTAGTTTAGAGGTACAGAATGGAAACAGGCCCTTCGGCCCACTGAGTCTGCGCCATCCAGCGATCCCCACACATTAACACTATCCTACACACATCAGGGACCATTTTTTTACATTTATACCAAGCCAATTTACCTACATACCTGTATGCTTTGGAGTGTGGGAAGAAACCGAAGACCTCGAAGAAAACCGTTGCGGTCACGGGGAGAACGTACAAAATCCGTGCAGGTAGCACCCGTAGTTGGGATCGAACCCGGGTCTCCGGTGCTGCAAGCCCTGTAATGCCCCTGTCCCACTTAGGAAACCTGAATGGGAACCTCTGGAGACTTTGTGCCCCACCCATGGGTTCCCGGAGGTTCCCGGAGGTTTTTGTCTGTTTCAACCATTAGGGAGACTGACAAAAACCTCCGGGAACCGCACGGAACCCTTGGGTGGGGCGCAAAGTCTCCAGAGGTTTCCGTTCAGGTTTCCTAAGTGGGACAGGGGCTTTAGGCAGCAACTCTACCGCTGCGCCACCGTGCCGCCCATCCAAGAGGTTTCTGCATAAAGTGAGCAGGGCCTTGAACTGTGCTCCTTCCCCACAGGGCATTTACAGTGATGGCACTGAGCTTCAGCGAATTGCTCAGCTGACTGTGGAACACAGCGCTCCACACCTTGCCATGGTTGACAGCTCCTTGCACTGGAAAACCAACAAGGGGTTTGGGCAGTCCCAGGGTTTCTTTCATGATCTGGTTTAGTTCAGAGATACAAGGTGGAAACTGGCCCTTCGGCCCACCGAGTGCGTGCCGACCATCAATCACCCATACACTAGACTTTACTTGAGACTTTGGAAATACATTGCGGAAACAACCCACCGAGTTCATGCTGACCAACAATCACCCGTGCACCTGTTTTATCCGACACACTCGGGACAATTACAGAGCCAATGAATCTGCAAACCTGCTTGTCTTTGGAATGAAGGTGGGGCAGAGGTTGAGTTGCTGCCTTGTAGCGCCAGAGACCCGGGTTCATTCCTGGCGATGCTCCGTCGGGAGCTTGTACGTTCTCCCTGTGACCTGCCTGGGTTTTCTCTGGGATCTCCAGTTTCCTCCCACACTCCAAAGACTTGATGGGGTGGAAGAGAAGAATCTGCTCCTGCACCTGGACGTAACAGTTTTCAGGCTCCTATACCTACTTCCTGATTGCAGGGTTGAGATGAGAGGGTGGTGTGGGTCTCTGATGATGCTGGCTGCCCTTTTGATGCAACGACACTTGTAGACCAGTCCGACCTGTGTATATCTATGGTATGATGAATGGGTGAGAGAGGGAGAGAGTGATCGCTGCAGGGGACATGGGCATCATTGCTGTGACTACTGCTGTAGATGCCTACTGCAGATAGGTCTGGTCAAGGTGAAACTTTGAAGGTGCAGTTGCACGGGGACCAGTAGAGAATTCCAGGAACCAAGAACAAGAAGGCAATTGATACAACGACTGAGAGAAGAAAGCGGTACACGTCGAAATAAACTCCAGCAGAGAATGGGTCGACTGTGCTGGGATGTTGCAATGCTTCCGGATGGTAACATCGCAAGCACTTGCCTCCCTCAGCAAACCCCATCATGTGATTTATTCCAGCATGGGGTGTGGGGGGGAACACTGGTCAACCTGAAGGGCACCTTCAGCAACAGACTGGTTCCACCAAGATGCAGGACAGAACGCCACAGGAGATCCTTCTTCCCTGTGGCTATCAAACTGTACAACTCCTCCCCCGTCTGTCGTGGGGTAGACTGAGACTGACTCCCCTCCCCCCCTCCCACATGCCCAATCTTTTGCACTGGTCACTTTAATTCCATGCTTCATGTATTTTGTGTTTTTATGACTGCTGGCAGATCAATTTCCCTCCTGGGATAAATTAAGTTCTATTGTATCGCATTGTATTGTATCATAGCATACCATACCCTATGGTATCGTATCCAAGACCAGGGGCCACAGTTTAAGAATAAGGAGTGAGCCATTTAGAACGGAGATGAGGAAACTCTTTTTCTAACAGAAAGTGGTGCGTCTGTGGAATTCTCTGCCTCAGAGGGCGGTGGAGGCAGGTTCGCCGGATGCTTTCAAGAGAGAACTAGATAGTGCTCTTAAAGATAGCAGAGTCAGGGGATATGGGGAGAAGGCAGGAACGGGGTACTAATTGAGGATGATCAGCCATGATCACATTGAATGCCGATGCCGGCTCGAAGGGCCGAATGGCCTACTCCTGCACCTATTGTCCATTGTCCATTGTCTATTGTATCGTATTGTATCGTATCGGAGCCTTGCACATTCCTTCCTCACTTGCTTTGGGGCGCTCTCTGCCACTGAAGTGCCTCAACCTCCTCCCTGGGTGAGCGGAACCAACCCGCAACGTTGCCGTCGCTGAAGGTGGGTACAAACGTGCCGGAGTAACTCAGCGGGTCAGGCAGCATCTCCGGGGCACGGGAATGGGTGACGTTTTGGGCTGCGACCCTTCTTCAGACTACAGCCGGCGATGCACACAACATGGTTCACCAGGAAACGTGAGTAATAAATAAATAGAACAGAACTCGAAGACCACAATATGACCTAATGAAAATCTCCCGAGGATTTCATAGCTATGAGTTATTTGCCAGATTGGATGAGACCGGCCACTTTCTCGGTGCCGTGAGTACTGTGATTGATTACACATTCCCATACCACTGAGCACATTGCTGATGATATTTAATTTTTCTTTATCCCAAAGGAAAAGATGTGTGAAACCTTGGGAATGACATTAAATCATGAAATAATTTCAACTGCCATCTGTCCAAATTGTGTGCATTTATCAGTGGGGACCAGATTAACCCGGCTCCCTTTACCACATTCCATTCCCCAACCCAACACACACGTCTATGCCCCCCTAGTCCAACTGTCTCCGCCTACATTCTCTCTTTGTCCCGTCCCCTCCCCCGTCATCAGTCTGAAGAAGGGTCTCCAGTCGAAACGTCGCCAATTCCTGCACTCCACAGATGCTGCCTCACCCGCTGTGTTTCTCCAGCA
Source organism: Raja brachyura (assembly GCA_963514005.1). The sequence continues at coordinate 15,144,002 of OY740801.1, read as the reverse complement.
TTTATTGTCCACCCCCAGTCGTGGCACCAGGCGCCACCAGCCCTGGCAGTGGGGCCCTCTCAATGGAACGGCGCACTTGTGGGCACGCCACCGAAACACTGATCCAGAGCCATGGAGTTTGACATGAGTATAAAATGGTGATATTTAGGGGCAGCACGGTGGCGCAGTGCTGCCTTACAGCGCCGGAGACCCGGATTCGATCCCGGCTACGGGCGCTTGTCTGTACGCAGTTTGTACATTCTCTCTGTGATCTGCGTGGGTTTTCTCCAGGTGCTCCGTTTACCTCCCACACTCCAAAGACGTACAGGTTTGTAGGCTGATTGGCTTTGTATAATTGTAAATTGCCCCCTAGTGTGTGTAGGATCATGTTAATGTGCGGGGGTCACAGGTCGGCATGGACACGATGGGCTGAAGGGCCTGTTTTTGCACTGTACCTCTAAACTAAATTGCGTGGGAAGGAACTGGGTGACGTTTCCGATCGAGATCCTTCTTCAGACTGCGAGTCAGGGGAGAGGGAAGCTAGAGATATGGAAGTGTACTAAACTAATATCTTTGAATCCTACCCATTGAAGATGACATTGCAGGAATACGTGGAGCACTCAATCAACAAAACACTCTGGGTTGAAAGAAAGAACTGCAGATGCTGGTTTATACCGAAGATTGACACAGGGTGCTGGAGTAACTCAGTGGGTCAGACAGCATCAATGGAGAATAAAGGATAGGTGGCGTTTCGGGTCGGGACCCTGATTCAGAGTGACAGTAGGGGTGAAGTTCACAATGCCATGCGGGATTCACATGCTGAGAAATCCAGTTAAAAAGACCAGGCATTTTGGAGCTGGCAGTCTGAGATACCCACGAAAGCTGCCACAATCAGAGAGCAGTGCTGAACGACTATCTACCTCTTTGGTGACCCTCAGACTATCCTTGACCGGACTTTGCTGGCTTTACCTTGCACTAACCATTATTTCATTTCGGAGTCACGTGAGTGACTTCGTGAAGAGCCCGCCGGCACGCATGCGCGACATATCGTCGCATCGCATTGCTGCCGACGGCTGGTGGGGAGCGCGGCTCCCGACCAGCCCTTCAGAGGGCCGACTCAGGTAAGGCTAAGCCCCCTAGAGTTGGTGTTTCCTGTTGGGGGGGGAGCAGTGTGTTCTCTCCCTACAGGAACGTGGATTGGAGTCGCCGCCACTTATCCCGGAGCCTTTCTCAGCGGCTCACCTGCGAGTCGGGCCGGGAAACAGGCGTGGTAGTCGGGGAGCCCTGTTGGTACAGGGCCCGACCCGCCGATACACCGGAGCTCCAGTGTGAGTTGGTGTCTTGTTGTGGCGGGTGTATGTTATGTTCTCTCCCTGCAGGTACGTGGGGAAATAGGCGTGGATGTCGGGGAGCCCTGTTGTTACCGGGCCCGACCCGCCGCTATGCGGGAGCTCCAGTGCCGATTCAAGGAGCAGGTGCTCCAGTGTTGATTTGAGGAGCAGGAGCTCCAGTGCAGGTCAAGGAGCAGGAGCTTCAGTGCTGGATTAAGGAGCAGGGGCTCCAGGGCTGATTCGAGGAGCAGGAGCTCCAGTGCTGATTCGAGGAGCAGGAGCTCCAGTGCTGGTTCCAGGAGCAGGAGCTCCAGTGCTGATTCAAGGAGCAGGAGCTCCTGTGCTGATTCGAGGAGCAGCAGCTCCAATGCTGATTCCAGGAGCCGAGAACGGGGTGCCTCTCGAAAGGGGGGACCCTGCCACAAGTTCGCCATTGGCGACCACGGGGAAGGGGTCGTGCTGCGGCCCGACCCCCCTCCGCTAGCCCTTCGTTGAAGGGCAGGGGAGGAGCCCGTAAGCCTAAACCCGGTTCGGGCCAAGGCTCCACCAGCCGCCATGGTGCGGTCTGGTGCAACGGCGGGACCTGGGTCTGTGAGATCTGCTATCCAACTCCCAAACCCCGCCGTTGGGATGGGGGGCTTGGGTACGGTCCCGCCTCGGTCGCCGAGTCCCCTGTCGATGGGGGGGACGAGACCGTGCGTCGGCAAGGTCCACGATGTGGACAGCCGGCAAGCCCGCGCGGGCGTCGCTCCATGCTTCTGCTGGAGTCGACCCCAAGCCGTCAGGGCCCTTTGTGGCAACGGCTTCCGCTCCCGTTAAACGGGGACGGTTGAACACCTTTCCCGCGCGGGAATCGCGCGGTTCGCTGCGGCGGCCGATAGCGACAACTTCCGGCACCGAGATCACTTCTCAGAGGTGCGGGCCGATGAAAGGAGCCCCGGCAATCTTCTGAGCCGGAGGTCTCCGACCACCCGAGTGTTCAGGGTGAAGGGCGTATGGCCGCATGACGCGGCTACTGGAGAGGAGCCATCCAGCTCCAGTAGGCACAGGGAGGTTAACCGCCGTCAGCAGAAGTTGAGAACCGTCAGCAGACACTAAGCCCAGCGAACTGCTCCTCCCTTCAACGAGCCCATACGCCACGGTCGCCGAGTCCCCCATGGATGGGAGGACGAGACTATGCGTCGGCTGGGTCCATGATATGCGCAGCCGGCAAGCCCGCGCGGGCGTCGGATCTCCATGCTAAGTCAGGTGCCGACTTCCCATCGCATTTGCCCTCTGAGGCAGCGAGACCAAGCTCCGCCGAGGAGGCGTTTGAGAGTACCTCCCGCGCGGGAATCGCTCCGCTTCGCTGCAGCGGCTACCGGCGACAACTTTCCGGCACCAGGTTCACCTCGATGAGGTGTGGGCCGATGGACGAAGCCCCAGCAGTTCAGCAGAACATGAGGACTTCGGCCGCCCGAGTTTTAGCTCAAGGGGCGTATTGGCCAGGATGGAGCGGATATTGGAGCCCCTCCTGCAGCAGCATCAAAAAATTTCGGGGAAGACTTCTCCAAGAGGAAAGGATATTCGGGGTCCTCCATCCCAGCATATGCCTCAACGGAAGTTTACGCTGTCTGCCGTTGAGCAGGCAGCAGGCACGGCTGAAATTTTTCGTCGGAACAAAAGGCGTGATAGAGGAAACTGTTCACGAGCCCATTGAATTCGTCTCCCATATTTTACTAGGCCAAAAAAGGATGGAGGTTGTCGGGTGATTATTGACTTGACCAGTTGAATACCTTTGTAACATATACACATTTTAAAATGGACACCTTTTGAGACAGCCAAATCACTGCTTTCGCATGGTTGCTTTATGGCATGTATTGATTTGAAAGATGCATGCTATTCAGTGTCCATCCGGAAACATCACCGGACATTTTTTTTGAAATTTGTCTGGATGGATCAGCTCTGGCAATATCGGGCCTTACCAAATGGGCTTACTACCGCCCTAGGCTTTACTAAATTACTCAAACCTATTATGGCCGAATTACGTATACAACATCATATTGTAATGGCTTATTTAGATGATATTCTGATTATTGGCAACACTCTGGAAGCAGCTGAAAGCGCTGTTTCAGCAACTGTTACTATATTTCAGCAGCTGGGGTTTATAGTCCATCCAGAAAAATCGAAGTTTCACCCATCCCAGGTTATGGATTATTTGGGTTTCACGGTGGACTCTATTCTAATGAGGGCCAACATTCCATTTCACAAGGTGGAGGATGTTTCCCTTGCATGTCAGGATCTCGCATCCGCCAGTATACCATCTATTCGGCATACAGCTAAGATGATTGGGAAAATCGTAGCTTTATTTCCGGCAGCCCGGTTTAGACCTTTGCATTATCAAAATCTGCAGAGGGCCAAGATTGCTGCGTTAAAAAAGAACGCTGGTCATTTTGACAGACCTATGGGGCTGCCTTCCGATGCTAAGATTGAGCTACAATGGTGGGTGTCCAATATTGGCAAGGCATTCAAACCCATTGTTGTGCCCAATCCGGTGGTATATTTGCAAACTGACGCAAGCTCTCTAGGCTGGGGAGCTGCGGACAGCTCTTCTAGTTGTGGAGGCAGGTGGGATCCCCTTGAAGCTAGCATGTTGCTAATACAAGGGATTAACTATTTGAAGCTGCTTGCAGCATTTCACGGACTGCAGGCATATTGTGCTCATCTTAGTGGTACTCATGTCCGTCTCCAAATAGACAACACTACAGCGGTGGCATATTTAAACCATATGGGCGGTACCAGGTCAGTCTCTTGTGACAAATTGGCTAATACTATTTGGTGCTGGTGTATTGATCGAGATATTTGGATTTCAGCTACCTATTTGCCAGGTAGGCTTCATACTGTGGCAGACACCAGGTCACGCAAATTCAATGATAGTTTGAGTGGATGCTGCATCCTCAAATATTTGCCCAAATTACAGCCAAATTTGGCCAACCGGATATCGACCTTTTTGCGTCCCGGTTGAACCATCAGGTACCGACATATGTTTCATGGGAACCAGACCCTGGGGCATTAGCGATTGATGCATTCTCGCTAGACTGGGGGAAGTGGTTTTTCTATGCATTCCCCCCGTTTTGCCTCATCAGTCGGGTATTACAAAAAAAAAAAAAAAAAAAATCAGGATGGATTCTGCCAGAGGCATTCTTGTCATACCCGACTGGCCTACACAGCCTTAGTATCCGGTGGTCTCTGACATGATTAGTCAACCTTGGGTCCCTCTAGAGGGTTGCCCACATTTGGTTTCTCACCCTGTCTCAGGGGAGTTACACCCCTGCCATGCCTATCTAAAATTACTGGCTTGCAGGTTCTGACCAGGCCATGGATGCAGTATGGCCTTACCACCCGGACCATGAACACCATTGGAGCATCATGTCGAGAGTCAACCAGGCGGAGATATCTCTCCCACATCACCAAGTGGGAAGCCTACTGCAGTCGCTCTCACATCACCTGTGATGATGTCTCCATAGCCGACGTCCTGGAATTCCTCGCGGGGTTGCACCATGATGAGCACTTGAGTTATAGTGCCATCAACAGCGCCAGGAGTGCGCTATCATTCTACCTCAACATCGAGGTAGGATCGAACAGGCTAGTGTCCAGGCTTATGCGGGGAATATTCAATCTGAATCCGCCTACACCACGCTACAACATCACCTGGGATGTCCGGGATGTACTTACCCTGCTCAGGTCGTGGTCACCCATGGAAGGGTTACAGCTGGACCAACTCACTATGAAATTGGTGATGTTACTAGCGCTGACTTCAGCACAGCGGGTTCAGACGCTCCACAAACTACGTATTGACAGGATGACGTCGACCCCTGGAGCAGTAGTCTTTTTCATCGATGAGCTGCTTAAGCAGCATAGACCTGGGTGCACAGGGCTGCAGCTGAAGTTCCCGGCATACCCTGCAGATGCTCGGCTATGTTTAGCCACTCACATCCGTTACTACATCAAGGTGACGAGGAGCATCAGAGGAATGGAGTTGTACCTGCTTGTCACTCACAAAAGACCTCACCATCGAGTGACAGTCCAGACGATATCCAGGTGGCTCCGGATCGTCCTGAATAAGGCAGGTATTGACACTAATGTGTTTACATCCCACTCCACCAGGGCTGCATCTACGTCGGCGGCGAGAGTCATGGAGGTACCCATGGACCATATCCTCGCCACAGCAGGATGGGCGAATGAAGCTGTGTTCCAGCGATTCTATAATAAGCCTGTTGCTGCTCCCCTTCAGTTCGCAGAGGCCGTGCTGAACGCCGGGTGTGAACGTGGGGATGTCCCTGATTAAAAGGGTGTTATTTGTTGTGTTATTAACAAATCTTCTTTTTGTTTCAGTATAACCTCGTTTCGTCAACTTGTTTACTCCAATCCATCCTTGCTAGTGGTGTGTCCGCATGGACGTTGTCCAGGGCGTGTAATCACAGAAGCTTTGAAGTCTTCACGAAGTCACTCACGTGACTCCGAAATGAAATAGTAAGATTGAACGAGAACTTACCAAGTTTGAAGGTTGATCTTTATTTCATGAGGAGTTGCGGTGAGGGATTTCGTGCCCTCCGCTCCCAACCCTCGATCATCTTCAGCTGGTAATCAGAGTCTCTTTAAATCTTACTATGCCAAGTCATTTCTGTTGTTGTTTCTGTGATTCCACACCGCTGCTTTGAAGAATGTCGCGCATGCGTGCCGGCGGGCTCTTCACGAAATCCCTCACCGCAACTCCTCATGAAATAAAGATCAACCTTCAAACTTGGTAAGTTCTCGTTCAATCTTACTATTCCCTTACCATGTATCTATATACACTGTAAATGGACAGATTGTAATCATGTATTGTCTTTCTGCTGACTGGTTAGCACGCAACAAAAAGCTTTTCACTGTACCTCGGTACAAGTGTCAATAAACTAAACTAATAGAGTGGATGTGGAGACAATGTTCCCACTAGTGGGAGAGTCCAGGACCAGAGGGCTCAGCCTTAGAATGACAGGACGTACCTTTGCAAAGGAGATGAAGGGGTATTTTCTTGAGCCAGAGTGTGGTGAAGCTGTGGGTTTCATTGCCACTGACAGCTGTGGAGGCCACGTCATCAGCCAATAACAAATAATGAGTGATGTAACTCGGGTGAAATATTAAGCTCATTGTCAAATGGAAAATATTATGATTAAAATCAATTCTAAATGGATTTTGGCACTGAAATATATCTCTGGTTTGGCCTAGACCTTTTGACAAATCATCTTTTTAATTTAAATCCATGTACTGAAATGTACACTCAATTAAAAGTGACATTGTTACACAGGAGTGATACTGCGCCGGAATAGAACACCTCGGGTAACCTCAAGTAACCCTTGCTTTCTATCTCGCTCCAACCCTCCCCCTTCCCAGTTCCCAGTTCTCCGACCGATTATATTTTATCTCTGTTTGCTTTGTTGTCAGCTTCTCCTAGCTGAAGTAGGGTCTCGACCCGAAACGTCACCCATTCCCTCTGTCCAGAGATGCTGCCTGTCCCGCTGAGTTACTCCAGCATTGTGTGTCTATCTTCGGTGTAAACCAGCATCTGCAGTTCCTTCCTCCACAGTACAGTAACTGTAGTGTAAGTGGAAGGCAGCAAGATCTTTATAATCGGATTAGAATTGTATTATTATACACTCTACTTATTTTTTAACGCTTTGTGATATTTGAAACTAACATATGGTGATAGTCAATGTGTCAGACAGCTTTGTGAATGGGTTTTGGACTACATATCATGAGATCATAAGATCATTAGTGATAGGAGCAGATTTAGGCCATTCGGCCCATCAAGTTTACTCCGCCATTCAATCATGGCTGATCTATCGCTCCCTCAGTACCCGCCTTCTCCCGATAACCTCTGACATCTCAAATAACGATCTGTGACTTTTTAAAACATCAAAATATATTTTATACAGAATACAGAATACATACAAAAGAAGAACTCTGCAAAAATTAGTACGACATTTTCAGAGGCTATACATTCATTCATTAACGTTGTGTTGGATCGTGTTCATAGAACTATCATTACACACGGCATCCTTGCCACGCATGTGGCCCGCAGGGGTGATATCCCTTCCCTTGTTTGAGGGGCGTCTCCACCACACTCTGGCCCCCCAATGTCCAGCAGCGGAAGGACCCTAGACTGTGGCCCTCCCCCACAGAGCCTTGGCGTTGGCTGCACCGAGCTTCAGTGCGTCCCTCAGCACGTACTCCTGCAGTCTGGAGCGGGCCAGTCGGCCACATTCTCCGACGGACACCTCGCTCTGCTGGGAGGTCAACAAAGCTCGGGCCGACCAAAGGGCCGGAGTTGATGACCTTCCGGCAGCACTTGACTTCCGTCTCCGAATCTGTCCCTGGGTTGATCTGTTTCTGCAGTCATACAAACAACAGTACGTAAAAATCCGAGAGGCCTCTGTTATGGAGCTGTTCGGGATAAACTGTAACAAGGACCCTTGCCAGCTCTCTTGGCAAATTCAGGAAGGATGTCACGTGGGACAGGCAGCATCTCTGGGGAGAAGGAGTGGGTGACGTTTCGGCTCAAGACCGTATTGACCTGAAACGCCACCCATTTCCTTCTCACCTGAGATGCTGCCTGTAGCACCAAAGGTAGACACAAAAAGCTGGAGTAACTCAGCGGGTCAGCCACTATCTCTGGAGAAAAGGAATAGGTGACCCATCTTCAGTCTCAATACAATACAATTTATTTGTTGTCATTTGAACCTCATTGAAGTTCAAACGAAGTTTAGTTTCTGCAGTCAAACAAACAATAAAAAGAACCAAGACACAACACATTGACACAAACATCCATCACAGTGAATATCCTCCTCACTGTGATGGAAGGCAAAGTCTTATCTTTCCCCTGCACTCCCCATTCGCCTCCAGATGTCAAAGTCAAAGCCCCCGGCGGGCGGTGGTAAATAAGCCCCGCGGCCATTCAGGCCGCGCCGGGCGATGCGAGGCCACGCTCCAGGTCTTGATGTTGGAGCCCCCGGTGGGCGCCAGCAAGTCCCGCGGCCATTAAAGCCGTGCCGGTCGATGCAAGACCCCGCTCCAGGTCATTTTCAACCCCGCTACTCGGGCGGGAGAAGTTGCCGCTGCGGAAGCTCCGAAAAGCGGTCTCCCACCAGGGACTCGCGAGCTCCCGATGTCACCGTCCACCGGGCCGGCGGCTGGAGCCTCCGAATCTCCGGGGTCGGGCCGCTGCAGCGCGCCACCACACCTCCTCCCGTTCCGAACTCGGACAGCCCCACGACCCGAAATGTCACAAATTCCTTTTCTCCAGAGTTGCTGTCTGACCCGCTGAGTTACTCCAGCTTTTTTGTGTCTACCTTCGAAGGAAATATGAGAATGCTTTTGCTTGACAACTGTTTGTTTCTTGGAATAATTGCTCAGACTTCCCTTTTGAACTGTGGCCACGAGTGGTATTAAGGATATTGATGTCTCTTACATGTGTTTCTGCTGGGTGCCTTCCACTGCCAAAAGGTTATAAGATTTGTCTTTACTATAACAGGGCTAACTGTTTTCTCTTAGTTAGAAATTGTGTAGCCGTTCTGTTTCTCAAACATTGATTGGATCAGAATCATATTGTAATAAGATAGTCTTTTGCAGCAGTAACCAGAGCTCAAAGACTTCTATAAAATTGATTACTTTGCATTATTTTTCTACAGGTTCTGCATACAAATGGGTCTGACCATATCAGTGATCATTTCTGTGCGAGATCAAATCCATTAGGGAATTGGATGATGTACTTTGCGTTCATGCACCTGATGGCTGGCAGATTGCTAACAGTGTTATTGTTCATGCTACACATTTCTGCCCTTACCAATGTAAAGTAAAGCTTATCGATGCAACTTACAATCTTTGAGCGGTCGCAACAAGCCTTCCAGGGCCAGAGACCCGGGTTCAATCCTGACTACGGGTGCTGTTTTTATGGAGTTTGGATGTTTTCCCTGTGACTCTCGTGGGTTTACTCTGGGGGCGCAGGTTTCCTCCCACATTCCAAAGACAAACAGGTTTGTAGGTTAATTGGCTTAGTAAAATTGGAAAAACCGTCCCTAGAGTGTGTGGGATAGTGTTAGTGAGCGGGGATCGCTGGCCGGCATAGACTCAGTGGGCCTGTCTCCGCGCTGTGTAACGAAACTAAACTAAATGAAACTATATCTCTGACTTTCTCTCCGTTTGCTTTCAATTTTCCGATTTAAAGCGAAGCAAAGGTCCCGACCCGAAATGTCCCCCATCTTTTCTCACCGGAGATGCTGCCTGACCCACTGAGTTACTCCAGTGTCTATCGTTGGTATAAAACCAGCTCTAAAACCAGCAGGGAGAACGTGAAAACTCCTCACAGGCAGCATCTAACCCGGGTGTCTGGCGCTGTGAGGCAGCAACTCTACCGCTGCACCACCGTGCCGCCTGGCTTACTTCTGTGAAGTATACACCAGCAGCAGCTCTATCAGCTCGGCCACTGTGACTTGTGCATCTGGCTGGTTTCCAAAAACAAGCTCTACTGGCTAGCTGGTGACTCTTTAATAACTCGTGAAGTTTTATTTTATCTACGCTGCCTGTACCCTTTGTGATTTTAAGCATGTCTATTAAATATCCTCTTAATCCCAGCTTCTGCGGTTCATTCACAAAACTACAATTCCTCTTCTGTGAGCCATTGCAGCAAATGACTTCAGTAACCTCTCGAGCCACTTCCTTGGTAAAATGCATGGCCAGGATCAGAAGCAGAACTCCAGCTACAGCTGAACCAGTGCTTTTATAAAAGTGCTTTTGGTGACTTCCTGGCCTTTTACACTCTCTCAATTGAAAGACCTTGTAATCCTATATAACCTCTTAGCTGCTTCGGTAATCCATCCTGTTATCAATAATGTCCTATGATGTCTGTGACTAACACAATGTAAATTAAACCGATCCCTTCTGTCCGCACGTGATCATATCCCTTCATCCATGCATATTCATGTACCTATCTAAAAGCTTCTTAAATGCCCCCATCGTCACTGCATCTGCCACAACCACCCTATTAGTGTGTGTGTGTGCGTGTGTGTGAGTGCGTGTGTGTGTGTGTGTGTGTGTGTGTGCGCGTGTGCGTGTGTGCGCGTGCGTGTGTGTGTGTGCGTGTGTGTGTGGGTGTGTGTGTGTGATTGTGTGCGTGTGTGCGCGTGTGTGTGTGAGTGCATGTGTGTGTGGGTGTGTGTGTGTGCGTGTGTGTGTATGTGCGTGTGTGTGTGGGTGTGTGTGTGTGCGTGTGTGTGTGCGCATGCGTGTGTGTGTGTGTGTGCGTGCGCGTGTGTGTGGGTGTGTGTGTGAGTGTGTGCATGTGCGTGTGTGTGTGTGAGTGTGTGTGTGTGAGTGCGTGTGTGTGTGGGTGTGTGCGTGTGCATGTGTGTGGGTGTGTGCGTGTGCGTGTGCGTGTGTGTGCGTGTGGGTGTGTGAGTGCGTGTGTGTGTGTGTGTGTGTGCGTGTGTGTGTCTGTGCACACGTGTAAAAGAAAAAAAATCTTGCAGTACCCTTTAACCTTTAACCAATACCCTTAACCTTTTCCCCTCGGACCTTAAAGGTATGCCCCGCTAATATTTGATATTTCTAAGAGTTTAAGAAGGAACTGCAGATGCTGAAAAATCGAAGGTAGACAAAAGTGCTGGAGAATCTCAGCGGGTGCAGGAGCATCTATGGAGCGAAGGAAATGGGCAACGTTTTGGGCTGAAACCCAAAGGAAATAGGCAACGTTTTGGGCCGCAACCCAAAGGTTGCCTATTTCCTTCGCTCCATAGATGCTGAGTTTCTCCTGCACTTTTGTCTACCTTTGATATTTCTATCCTGGTGGAAGTTCTGATTGGCTTTTACTAGCTATGTCTCTGATAATCCAATGAACTTCTAGCAGGTCTCTCCTCGGCCTCCAGCGCCTTGAGAACACAATCTGACCTCTGTTTATAACTAACACCCTCTAATCTAGGCAGTATTCCGGTAAATCTCTTCTGTGCCTTCTCCAAAGCCTCCACATCCTTCCTGTAGGTGACCTAATTTTTGGACATAATGCAGATTCAGTCCAGATGCCGCCTAAACAAAATTTTATAAAACTTCTATGACTTGCTGTCTCTTGTTCCTATATCCCCGGCTGATGACAGCAAGCATGCCATATGCCTTCTTTACCATTATAAGTGCGCACTGCGGGAATGTCCTGGGGGGGGCGAGCCTGATCCACCCGGCGAACAAACGCGCTGCCGCCGACTGAAGACCAGAACGCTCCCGGGTAGGCCCGACTCGCCCCACAGGCGTTCCAGCGGGGAAGCCGGGCGGCGAGGCCTGTCTGGGTCGATAGAACCTCAGCGGTGGCAGCGATGGGAGCATCAGCAGTGAGGACGATGGGAGCCTTGGCAGCGGGAGAGTTGGTGGTGGTGGCAGGAGCCTCAGTGGCAACGTGCGCCTCTGAGGCCTCGCGGTCGATGAGCGATGAGAGGAGAGGGGAAGACAATGGGGACCCGTCATGGCGGGATCGCCATGAAGAATAATGGGGACCCGGTGTGGGGGACGGTGGGAGAACACAGGGGGACCCGGTGTGGGGGGATGGTGGGAGACAAAGGGGGACCCGGTGTGGGGGGAGGGGGGAGGGGGGAGGGGGGATGTAGTTTAGAATCCTCTGCCCGGGTGATAAGTCTGTGTTTGTTTGTTTCTTCATTTGTTCTGGTGAAGACAGAATAGGTGCAGGAGGAGGCCATTCGGCCCTTCGAGCCAGCACTGCCATTCACTGTGATCATGGCTGATCATCCACAATCAGTACCCCGTTCCTGCCGTCTCCCCATATCCCTTGATTCAACTGTCTTTAAGAGTTCTATCTAACTTTCTCTTGAAAACATCCAGTGAATTGGCCTCCACTGCTTTCTGAGGCAGAGAATTTGACAACTTTCTGTGTGAAAAAGTTTTTTCTCGTCTCCGTTCTAAATGGCCTATCCCTAATTATTAATCTGTGGCCCCTGGTTCTGGACTCTCCCAACATCGGGAACATGTTTCCTACCTCTAGCGTGTCCAATCCCGGAATAATCTTATATGTTTCAATAAGATCCCCTATCATCCTTCAAAATTCCAGTGTATAGAAGTCCAGTTGCTCCATTCTCTCACCATATGACAGACCCGCCACCCCAGGAATTAACCTGGTAACCCTCGCTGCACTCCCTCAATGGCAAGAATGTCCTTCCTTAAATTTGGAGACCAAACCTGCACACAATACTCCAGGTGTGGTCTCACTATAGCCCTGTATAATTGATGTCTTTGCTCCTATACTCAACTCCTCTTGTCATGAAGGCCAACGTGCCACTGGCTTTCTTCACTGCCTGCTGTACCTGCATGCTTACTTTCAGTGACTGATGAACAAGATCTCGTACTTCCCTTTTTCCTAACCTGACACCATTCAGATAATAATCTGCCATCCTGTTCTTGCCACCAAAGTGGATAACCTCACATCTATCCACATTAAACTGCATCTGCCTTGCTTCTGCCCACTCACCCAACCTGCCAAAGTCATCCTGCATGCTCATAGCATCCTCCTCACAGTTCACACTGACACCCAGCTTTGTGTCATCTGCAAATTAGCTAGTGTTACTTTTAATCCATTAATCTAAATCATTAATATGTATTGTAAATAGTAGCGGTCCCAACACTGAGCCTTGCGGTACCCCACTAGTCACTGCCTGCCATTCACAAAGGGATACGTTCATCCCCACTGTGCACTGGGCAGCCAGACAAAGGTCGCTTGTTTTTTTCTTTTTGTTTTCACTTTTAATTTAGATTTTGTGTACCGTACGTGTTGTGACTGTCAGCAGACCAATCTCCCTCCGGTGATGAATAAGGTTTTGTCGTACTATATCATATCGTATACTGTTTGTGATGCTACTTTCAGGGAACTATGGACGTGGGCCCCAAGATCCCAAGATCCCTCCATACATCAACACTGTTAAGGGTCCCATCACTAACTGTATAATTACCCCTTCCATTTGGTCTCCCAAAGTGCAACACCTCACACTTGTCTTCATCAAACTCTCTTTCTATGATGGCTAGCTCTATTCTCCTTGTCCCTCCTGGATCCTTTTTCGGGCAGAGATGAAGGGCTGGGGACATGGAAGGAACCCATACATTGACCATGCCATGTTTGCATCAAATGGTCTTATTGGCAATCATTCAATGTTGGAAATATCAGCATATGTTCATTATTATTTATATACAATGCACTTTTCCTTGCAAAGAGAGAGGAGGGAAGGAGGTCATTTTAGTTTAGTTTATAGATACAGCATGGAAACATGCTCTTTGGCACACCGAGTCCACTCTGACCAGCGATCTCCATACACTAGCACTATCCTACACACAGAGGGGACAAATTACAATTTTACTGAAGCCAATTAACCCACCACACCCGTACGCCTTTGGAGTGTGTGAGGAAACTGGACCAGCCGAAGAAAACCCGTGCAGGTCACGGGGTGAATGTACAAACTCCGTTCAGACAAGCACCCGTAGTCAGGATTGAACCTGGGTCTCCGGTGCTGCAAGGCAGCAGATATTCCACTGCGCCGCCATGGATCAGATCATTCTTGCAAAGAGCCAGCACAGGGATGATGGGTTGAATGGTCTGCCGTCGTGCCACACTGAGCTACAATTGATACCACATGAAATGTTCCCCTTTTCAAGGTCAATGCATTTCTTTCCCTGAAAGACATTCTTGAACTGCTTGTAATTTCAATGCAGTTGAAAGGCTTCAAGGTCACTTACAGATAGAGGTTTTTGGAAATGGAGTTGAAATTCTCGGAGTGCTTGTTCTTAACATTACTTGCCCATTCTAAGGTAGCTGCCACACTCCCACACGTTATTAGCTCTTTCTTTGCGATGTGCAATCCAGCGAGCTTTGGTAACCATTCACAAAGGATTCATGGTCGTTCGTTCCATGATCATAAGATCATCATACATCTATAAGTGACAGGAGTAATTAGCCCATTCACTGACCGAGTCTACTCCGCCATTTAATCATGGCTGATCTATCTCTTCCTCCTAAACCCCAATCCTCCTGCATTCTTCCCATAACCCCTGACACCTGGTCTGGACTGAGAATGGATGAGAGGATGAAAACCGGTCAGTTCAGTGAGTGTGGAGCAGTTTCAGACTTGTCTCTGATACACGTTCGTTTGCTCATGCTCTAAGCTAATGAGTTGTGGCCCATTATGAATCAGTATCTTCCGGAGACGAAGAAGAAGCAATGCTTGTGGAGCACAGTACCAGATTTCTGTTACAGCTATTATCCTGTTATTGCGTTCATTAAGTGTTTCACTCTCATAAACTGCAGTCTACAGCTGATTATTAGATCTTTGTGTTATCTCTGGGATTCAATAACTGCTTGCCACCGCTCACCAACTGAACTTCCATGGGACACATTAAGATGATGGTGATGCAGGAACTGAATGGGGAATTGATAATTAAAAAAAAAAGATCAATGCATATGAGTAATTCAGGCTCATATCGTTACAAGACACAACATCCCTCTCCTTTTTCCCATCAGTATTGCTGCCAATCGCCCGGACAACCCCTGTTAATAAAGGTGGGAACATCCTATTATAGTGTGAGCTGCCACAGTGGGTAGCGATTTCAGGTGCCTCTTGTTTGTCCACTCCATGTCAGACGGCATGGTGGCGCAGCGGTAGAGTCGCTGCCTTAAGGCCCTGTCCCACTTTCCCGAGTTACACACGAATTCTCCCGGGTTTTCCCCTTGATTCAAACTCGGAGAATGTCCGTAGCGAGTCCGTAGGAGACCGTAGATATTTCGTACCAGCTCGTAATGCCAGCCGTAGGTACTTGGGGCATCAGGTAATTCGTGACGTTTTTTTGAACATGTTGAAAAATTTCCACAAGTAAAAAAAATAGCCCCGAGTACCAACGGCTGGCTATTACCGTAATTCTCTGAGTTTGAATTAACAGGAGAATTCGTGAGTAACTCGGGAAAGTGGGACAGAGCCTTTACAGCGCCAGAGACCCGGGTTCCATCCTGACTACGGGTGCTGTCTGGATGGAGTTTGCACGTTCTCCCTGTGACCACGTGGGTTTCCTCTGGGTGCTCCGGTTTCCTCCCACACTCCAAAGACGTACAGATTTGTAGGTAAATTGGCTGTGGTAAAATTGTAAATTGTCCCAAGTGTGTAGGATAGTGTTCGTGCACCAATTCCAATTAAATATAGTCCCAGGGTGGCCAGTGAGGTGGATGGTAACTCTAGTTGCTCTCTAGTTGTTGATAGGATGGTTCAGTTGCCTGATGATAGCTGGGAAGAAACTGTCCCTGAAACTGAAGGTGTGTGTTTTCTATCTCTAGTATCTTCTGTATCTCTAGCCTAAGGGGAGAAGAGGAAATGACTGGATGTTTCGGGTCGAGATCCTTCTTCAGACTCAGATTCAAACTTCAGTCTGAAGAAGGATCTCAAACGGAAACATCACCCATTCCTTCTATTCAGAGATGCTGCCTGTCCCGCTGAGTAACTCCAGCATTTTGTGTTTTTCTTCGGGGTAAACCAGAACTTGCAGTTCCTTCCCACGCGAATGACCGGGGTGACTGGCTTAATAATATTGGCCACTGTGTCACCACCGGGACACATGTCAGTAAAGGACCATGAAGTGAAAGACCTTGCAGTGTGTGAGAGAGGGTGTGGAAGGGCTCGCTCTCTGGCAAGGGCTGACAATGCCTGACAATGGCCAGAGGGGATGGACACAAAATGCTGGAGTAACTCAGCGGGACGAGCAGCATCTCGATAGAAGGAATGGGTGACGATCTGGGTCGAGACCCCTCTTCAGAAACGTTACCCATTCCTTCTCTCCAGAGATGCTGCCTGGCCCGCTACTCCAGCTTTTTGTGTCTTATCTTCAGTCTAAATCAACATCTGCAGTTCCTTCTCACACACTGGCCAGAAGGGGGCAGCAAATAACCTCCCACAGGCATTAACTGCACCGAATGCTGTCAGGAGCCACATCTACCTGCGTTCGTCCTATGTTTATTCTGCGGTCACCAAACCCACCGGGATGGTCGCACTAGGTTGGGAAAGATGGGGAGGTAATAGGGAAGGTGAGGAAGGATTGCGGTGAAGGGAGAGGTGAAAGAAAATGAGTGGGGAAAAGAGAGAGAAGGAGAGGAATAAAAAAAGAAAAAGACAGGGAGGGGAAACGTAAGGCGGCGAGCGAGAGGCGGGAAGGCCAGTGAGAGTGAGAGGAGAGTGGACAGAGATGGAGATAGAAGGGGAGTAAGAAGGGGGCAACACTGGTAGTCCAGTGCCAGAGACCCGCATTCCATCAGTGGAATTCTTTGCCACAACAGGCTGTGGAGGCCAAGTCAGTGCATGGTTTTAAGGCAGAGATAGATAGATAGATAGATTCTTGATTAGTACGGGCGTCAGATGTTACGGGGAGAAGACAGGAGAATGGTGCTGGGAGGGAGAGATAGTTGAGCCATGATTGAATGGCAGGGTAGACTCGATGGGCCGAATGGCTCCTACCACTTATGATCTTATGACCTGGTCTTGATCTCAGCTACTGTCTGTGTGGAGTTTGCACGTTCTCCCAGTATCCGCGTGGGTTTCCACCGGATGTTCCCGTCTCCTCCCACGTCCCAAAGACGCGCAGGTTTGTAGGTTAATTGGCCCCTGTAACATCCCCCTAATCAGTGTGAATGGGCGATCAATGGACGAAGGGCCTGTTTCCAGGTTGTTTCTGTAAACTAAACCAAACTATGAAGCAGAGGAAGGAATGAGAAAATGGAGAGAGAATCAGAAGTTAACAACGCAGGAATACAAAGTGCTGGAGTAACTCAGCGGATCAGGCAGCTGCATCTCTGGAGAAAAGTAATGCTTGACTATTCGGGTCGGGGCCTTTCATCAGATGTTCCAACCCGAACCACAAAAGAAGGGTTGTGACCTGAAACGTCACCCATCCTCTTTCTCCAGAGATGCTGCCTGACCCGCTTTGTGCCTATCTACATTATCGATCAACAACTGCAGTTCCTTTCCACACAAAGCAAGCACTCCCGAACCAGGGGCCACAGTTTAAGAATAAAGGAGTAATCCATTTAGAACGGAGACAAGGAAATACTTTTTCTCACAGAGAGTGGTGAGTCTGTGGAATTCCCTGCCTCAGAGGGCGGTGGAGACGGGTTCTGTGGATGCTTTCAAGAGAGAGCTAGATAGGACTCTTAAAAATAGCTGAGTCAGGGGATATGGGGAGAAGGCAGGAACGGGGTACTGATTGGGGATGATCAGCCATGATCACATTGAATGGCGGTGCTGGGTCAAAGGACCGAATGATCTAATCCTGCACCTATTGTCTAATGTCTATTGTCTATTGTCTATAATGTTAAGCCTTATCATTTTTGATGGTGATTCAGTCAGTCCGCATCTTGGTGTAGTTACAATTGGGAATTCAGTGATAAAGTTGGGTTGCATTCCAGGACCTGTGCTCCAGAATGGCTTAGCCTGAACTCAAACACTGGATGCTTGTGCAGATTAAATGTTATACATTCAGATTCTCGCTCTCAAATTATGTCCACAATGTGATGCCATTTGTCCTCTTTCCAGCAGCCAGTGAATGCATCCTCTAACCCTCTTCCCACTCTCACCACCAGTGCTTATCAAGACTGCTAAATCTGTTTGGGTTGGCAAAGGGGATTTATTCAGAGTGGGAAAACAAATCCAAATATAAACAAGTGCCAGCTGGCCAGGGAAGGCTTTTGAAGCCTCGATGTACTTTAACATCCTTTTGCAGTCAAGATGTTTTTTTTTGCTTTAGAAATGGTCTCAATCGGAACACAGAGTAAAAGTATGAGGGAGAAAAAGATAGAACAGAGAGCGATAATATTGTGTTGGAAGGACCTGCGGATGCTGGTTTAAACCGAAGATGGACGCAAAATGGGTGACATTTCGGGTTGAGACCCTACTGGAACTTCACCCATTCCTTCTCTCCAGAGATGCTACCTGTCCCGCTGAGTTACTCCAGCATTTTGTGTCGATCTAGAGGGCAATAAGAGGCAAAAGGAGAATTAAAGCAGCTGAATATATTAAACTGGAAGAAAGAAGGAACTGATGGGTTTGGCAGGATTATTTATTTTTTGAAGTTAGACACAAAGTGCTGGGAGTAACTCAGCGGGACAGGCAGCATCTCTACATTTCTGCTGTATCTTAAAGTTGAGGTACAGCATGGAAACAGAAAGTCCTGGGATGTCAGGACTTTCATATGAGGAAAGACTGGATAGACTCGGCTTGTACTCGCTGGAATTTAGAAGATTGAGGGGGGATCTTATAGAAACTTACAAAATTCTTAAGGGGTTGGACAAGCTAGATGCTGGAAGATTGTTCCCGATGTTGGGGGAGTCCAGAACAAGGGGTCACAGTCTAAGGATAAGGGGGAATTCCTTTAGGACCGAAATGAGGAAAACATTCTTTACACAGAGAGTGGTGAGTCTCTGGAATTCTCTGCCACAGAAGGTAGTTGAGGCCAGTTCATTGACTATATTTAAGAGGGCGTTAGATGTGGCACTTGTGGCTAAAGGGATCAGGGGGTATGGAGAGAAGGCAGGTACGGGATACTGAGTTGGATGATCAGCCATGATCACATTGAATGGCGGTGCAGGCTCGAAGGGCCGAATGGCCTACTCCTGCACCTATTTTCTATGTTTCTATGTTTCTAGAACCTTTGGTTCACTGAGAACGTGCTGACCATTGATCACTCGTTCACACTAGTTCTATGTCGCTCCACTTTCTCAACCACTTCCTACGCATTAGGGTCTATTTTACAAAGACCCTGGGTCTCAGCCTGAAACATCACCCATTCCTTCTCTCCAGGTTTGTAGGTTAATACATTTTTGTAAATTGACCATGTGTGTATGGTAGAACTAGTGTTCAGGGTGATCGCGGGTCGGCATGGACTCGGTGGGCCAAAGGGCCTGTTTCCTTGCTGTATCTCTAAGCTAAACGAAACCGACAAACCCTTTGGGATGCAGCCTTTGGAAGCCGGATCACCCGTAGGAAAACAACGCGGTCACAGGGAGAACATGCAAACTACGCACAGACAGCACCAGACGTCATATTCAAACCCAGGTCTGTCACATGCTGAGAGAATGGAGCAGCTGGGCTTGTACACTCTGGAGTTTAGAAGGATGAGAGGGGATCTCATTGAAACATATAAGATTGTTAAGGGTTTGGACACGCTAGAGGCAGGAAACATGATCCCGATGGTGGGGGAGTCCAGAACCAGGGGCCACCGTTTAAGAATAAGGAGTGAGCCATTTAGAACGGAGACGAGGAAACACTTTTTCTCACAGAGAGTTGTGAGTCTGTGGAATTCTCTGACGCAGAGGGCGGTGGAGGCTGGTTCTCTGGATGCTTTCAAGAGAGAGCTAGATAGGGCTCTTAAAAACAGCGGAGTCTGGGGATATGGGGAGAAGGCAGGAAGGGGGTACTGATTGGGAATGATCAGCCATGATCACATTGAATGGCGGTGCTAGCTCGAAGGGCTGAATGGCCTACTCCTGCACCTATTGTCTAATGTGCTGTGAGGCAGCAGTGGGTGATGGGAGAATCGGTGGCAGGGGGATGTCAGAGACAATAAGGGTTACATTGGAAATAAGTGGGGAGAATGGAGTGAAGGCGGTGATCAAATAACATGAGAGAGGAAGGGAAAGGAAGCAGAGGAGGGGATGAGGAAATCTGGATTGATTGATTGATTCATTCATTGATGCAATTTTATTTATTTTGCGTACCGTACACGAGGTATGCAAAGAGTCACCACGAATAGGGAGCCAACAAAGTTTCAATGTAGTCCCAGTGGTCCCTCTTAACTCTTGGTGGCTCCCTCTTTGTTGTTGGCGGGCCCCCACGCCGGTCCCTCTTTGAACTTAGTGGCCCCCTCACGCTGGATGCCCCTTTGTTCTCGGTGAGCCCCCCCCCCCCAATGTCGGTCCCTCTTTTAAAGAACAGGGAGAGAGCATGGCGATTAAGGAGTGTTCCCCGCTCCTATATAACTGGTGTCTGGAACTGGCCTGCTACCAGCACAGTATTTAGCTGTTTTTATTGACACGAGCTTCACATCCTTAAGCACAAGTTGCAGATTTCACCCACAACAGATTGTTTAATCTCACATCATCCCGCAGCTCCTGCTAAAAGCAACTTTATAAAAGCGAAGCTTTGCGAGATTCAGAGAGGTTTAATGCGGATTTTCCAAATTAGTACAGTATTCGAGGTTTTAGCCTTTCTCTTGCCACAAAGAGGATGTGAGATAATGATTAGCATTTTCTATCAGACAACATGTTCAAAGACAAGCTGGCAGTAAACTGAGGCGGCTGAATTGTCAATGTTTGTGCAAAGCCTTAAATAAAGGAACAGTTAGATAATTCAGCGTTGGTCAACGTGACTTGTTAGATGAGGCACACAATCCCGTATTTTGATAGGAATAGATCGGGTAGATGCACAGAATCTCTTGCCCAGAGTAGGTGAATCGAGGACCAGAGGACATAGGTTTAAGGTGAAGGGGAAACCTGAGCAGTAACTTTTTCACTCAAAGGGTAGTGGGTGTATGGAACAAGCTGCCAAAGGAGGTAGTTGAGCCAGGGACAATCCCAACGTTTAAGAAACATTTAGACAGGTACATGGATAGGTCAGGTTTGGAAGGAAACAGACCATATAACCATATAACAATTACAGGCAAATGTGGGCAGGTGGGACTAGCGTAGCTGGGACATGTTGGTCGGTATGGGCAAGTTGGGCCTGTTTCCACACTGTGTCACTATGTGACTCTACGACCCTATGAAAGGTAGCGAAATAGGAAATGGTTCGACTCCTTCATTGATGCAGGCAAAGGCTGTTAATAAAAGGCTCAAAGGTATTTTATTGTTGCGTGTCCCAATTAAGATACAGTGAAACTTGATTGTAAAAGAGAGATGCAGCCCAGCATCTATCAGCTCACAGATAAAATATTCAAGCAACTTCAAGCAGGGAAAGAAAATCTCCAGGCGCAGGGAAAAGTTACTGAATATCAGGAATATTCCCATCGACCTGCGAGAGAAGTCACGGGGGAAAACAGGAATAGTCCAAACAATCAGAAACAAAACTAACACCGGGGGGTAATGTAGCTGGGACATGTTGGCCAGCGTGGACAAGTGGGCCACCAATATTTCAAACCAGCCAAAGCCCCATTGCACACACATTCTCCGAGATATTTTGGCACAAGAAGGTGACAGAGATATATAGGTTCTTGATTAGTACGGGCGTCAGAGGTTATGGGGAGAAGACAGGAGAATGGTGGAGTTGGGAGGGAGATGTAGATCAGCTTTGATTGAATAGACGATAGGACGAATGGCCTAATTCTACTCCTGTTCCTTATGACCTTATGACTTATGGCAGGACATTACTTCCGAAGGTTTTGTGAAAAGAGGTAGGTTTTAAAATCAGTCTTAAAGGAAGGGAGACAGAGATAAAAATCAGTATTGGGAAGGAAATTGTTGGGCTTGGCTCCTTGGTAGATGACAGGTAGGTTGCCAGCAGAGGAATTATTAAAAGGAGGAAAGGGAAGATGTGCTAATTAGAGGGGTCTAAATATCTTGGATGGTGACAACAGTGACGGGAGGAGGGTGGCAAATTTAAAACAGTATTAAGGATTTTAGAATTAGTACGTTGACGTTAAAAAAATAACAAATGGTTACGAGGAACTCAGCAGGTCAGGCAGCATCTGTGGAGGCAAAGAGATGGCCAATGTTTTGGGTCAAAGCCTCACCTCAGGACAGAGTGGGTGTAAAGAGGAGGGAGGGCAATTGAATCATCCCACCACAACCAGAGAGCAGTCCTGAACTACTATCTGCCTCGTCGGTGACCCATGGACGGACTATCCTTGTTCAGACTTTGCTGGCTTTACCTTGCACTAAACATTATTCCCCTATCATGTACTGTATCTACACACAGTAAATGGCTCAATTGCAATCACGTATTGTCTTTCCGCTGACTGGATAGCACGCAACAAAAGCTTTTCACTGTTTTTAAGGAGGAACTGCAGATGCTGGAAAACCGAAGGTCGACAAAAGTGCTGGAGAATCTCAGTGGGTGCAGCAGCATCTATGGAGCGAAGGAAATAGGCAACGTTTCGGGCCGAAACGTTGCCTATTTCCTTCGCTCCATAGATGGGTTTCTCCAGCACTTTTGCCTACCTACAAAATCTTTTCACCGGACCTCGACAGGTAAACTAAACTCAAACTGAAACTGAAGAGCGAGCAAATGGATGCAGGTGAGGAGAGGTTAATTGGCAGACGGGAGAAGAAAGGATGGAGATAGTGACGGAGCATGGGAGGTGATAACTGCGGACCAACAAAGGACTTCAGAAGATGCCATCTGATAAGAAAGCTAGGTGATAGAGGAACCGGATGAGGAAGGGTTGGTGGGCAGGGGAGAGGTGCGGGGGAATGGGATGGGGAGAGCCAGTGGGTTGAGTGTTATGGTGATCGGGAGATGGAACCAGAGGGGAATGGGAAATAAATTGGGTAACAGGTGGTTGGGATTGGAAAGAACGGGGTGTGCAAGAGGACTTGGGTAGATCAGAAGGAGATGGAAAGGGACAGATGGCATTGTTCATGCCATTGGGTTGTAGACTAACCAGGCAGAATATGAGGTGCTTTCTCTCTAGTTTGCGTTTGGCCTCACCATGGCAGTGGAGATTTGGCAGGTTTGATATGTGAATGGGAAGAGGAATTAAAAGGACTTGCAACCAGGAGCTCAAGATGGCCATTGCAGACAGAACGTGGTCAGTCAGCAAAACTGTCTTGCGAACCTTGTGTGCTCTTGGTTTTGCCGATAAAGAGGAGACCAAGTCATTAGCGCTGAATGCTGTAGACAAAGTTGGAGAAGGTCCACGTCAATCCCTATCTCACCTCACAAGGACTGCTTAGCTTCCTGGATAGTGGTCCCTGGATGGGGGGAATGCAGGGGCAGGTGTCACACCTCCTATGGTCGCAGGGGAAAGTACCTTGGTGCTGGCACACTCGGTCTTGAAGCAACCTCACCTCGAAATGTTGACCATCCCTTTGCCTGCATGGATGCTGCTCGACCCACTGAGTTCCTCCAGAAGTCTCTGCTTTTTTTTGCTCCAGAGTCCAGCATCGCCAGTCTCTCGTGCCTCCAGTGATGAGCTGTGCTGTGCTCTGTCCACCAGATCCCAGAAATGAGCAGGGATAGGGGTGATGGATGAGTGAGGAGAATTAGCAGAGGTTGCCAGTGACATGAGGTTCAAGGAGAGTGGAAGGAGGGGCCATGGCCAAGTGTGTGCAGGGCAAGTCAATTCTAATGGTGAAAGGGTTACACAAAAAGCTGGAGAAACTCAGCGGGTGCAGCAGCATCTAAGGAGCGAAGGAGATAGGCGACGTTTCGGGTCGAGACCCTTCTTCAGACTGCATTAGGGTTAGGGTTAGGGTTAGGGTTGGATGGACGTTTCAGCAGCAAATGAGCACTGGAGTGCTTCCCGTCGCAACATGGGAATGCAGTTTAAAACTCTAGTAGGGTGATAGGTGCTATCACAGGTTCAGTTTTGGACAGTCGGCAGGAAAAGATATGAGATGGGGACTTCTGGTCTTCCCAACATGGCTGGAGGTACGTCTTGCTCCTCGGGTACCAGATGTTAGAACAATTCAGGCACAGCGGAGGAATCAGGAGGTGGTGGCGCAACTGAATCAGTCCCAGAAGCATTGTAATACAGCAGGAAAACAGGCCCTTTGGCCCATCTAATCTGTGCCAAACGGCAAACACCCATTTATACTTATCCCATTTCATTCTCCTCACATTCTCAACTCCCTCCCTCCCTCAGATTCTACAACTCACCGACACATCTTTGGGGCAGTTTACAGTGGCCCAATTAACCTACCAGTCTACACATCGTTGGGATGTGGGAAGAAACTGGAGGCTCGTGTGGTCACTGGGAGAACGTGCAAACTCCGCCAGACATTGACCGAAGATGGACACGGAATGCTGGAGTAACTCAGCGGGTCAGGCGGGACCCCGAGAGAAATGGAATAGCTGATGTTTCGGGTTGGGACTCTTCGAGTTGGGCCACTGAAGCTGTGAGGCAGCAGATCTACCAGCTGCACATCTGTGATCAGGGAGTGTGTGGCTTCAGCTGGTGTCACGGGGGCTGGTGCAGTGGTGAGAAACTGTGGGGGCAAAGGAGCGATCCTTGAGGTACACCAGGCGATGGTGTCAGGTGGGGAAACTTGGCCGTGGCTGCAGATTCTCCAGCATTTCCCCTTCCCTCCCTGCTCGCTCCATCTAGACTCCTCTCCTTCCATCTCAGCCTCATTTCATCTCCAGCCTTTCTCTTGGCCACTCTCCCCACCCTTGCCTCCTCTCCACCTATTCTCCACACCCATTCCCCCCTCCTCCCCATTTCCCTGTCCCACAAACTGCCCTGAAGCAGGAATCCCAACAACTGCAGTCGGAAGGGGCTGCAACTGGAGAGAGGGGGGGTAGGGAGGGAGGGAACTGTTGGAAGGGGGGTAGATTGGGGCAGGAAGGGAGAGGAGTGAGGAGGTTCAAGGGGAGGGGAAGGGGGTCAGGTGGAGGCTGTGGGTGAGCGATACTCGTCAGGAAGGAGGGGATGAAGGTTGGGGAGGGCAGAGAGAGGGGAATGGATTTGGCGAGGAGCTGGAGAGGAGGTAAGAGTGGGGAGAATAGGCAAGGGAAAGGCTGGAGATGAAATGAGGTGGGAGGTGAGGGGTCGAGGAGGGAAGGCATATCAGGAGGGGGGGGGGAGGAAGAAAGGGGAGAGCGGAGATAAAGGGGGAGAAAGAGAGAGAGGTAAGTGGGGAATGGGGAAAGGGGGCAGGAGGAGCTGGCGATTGGGGAGCGAGGGGCGGAGTGGAGATGGGAGGAGAGGGGTGGGGGCTGGTGGATACGAGGAGATGAGAGGCAGGGGGCAGCAGACAGGACCAGCTGCCCTGCACACACACACACACGCACACACACACGCACACACACACACACACACAGCGGAGACGCGGCGCTGGCGGCAGCCACTGCTCTCTCTGTCTCTGTCTCTCTCTCACCTGCGCTGCTGAGCGCTGGCCGGTCGCTTGAGCCGGAGACGAGTCTCCGCGGCTGATGCTGGGCGCAGGTTGGTCGGGCTGACTCCGGGACCATGATACGCGGATGGCTCCCGTGCTGAGCCGATGCCGTGGGCTGGCAGCCGCGGGTGGACCCCGCCAGGACCCGGGCAGCGTCGAAACTGCAATCTGCAAGAAGACAACAATCTCGGCTAAACCCGGGAGAGGAAGGGACGAGAGACAGGTTTGCAATAAGAGGATCATTGCAACAGCCCGGATCGCAATAGAATGTGCCTTCAAGTGAAATAAACCAGAGGTCATCTCGTTCCATCAGAATTAGATGGGGACAGTTTGTTTCAAAGGTTCATGCCATACTTGGAGTGAAAAAATGTCTCTCAACTGTTCCCGGAGCAGCATTGCTGTAAGAGATGGCTTTCTGGACCAATGCAACAGTCCCACCATATAAAGTATCGCAACGCCTGCTCTTCGCCTTCACTCTCTCCCTCTCGCTCACTTATGTGTGCTACACCCTGATGAGTTGCTACACCTCCCTGCAGTTCCCCTTGCACGAAGCCGGCGGCTACCTGTCCCAGACCCGGCCCGCCCTGAGGCCGGAGGGAGCGGCGGACCAGGGGGCGACCGAGGCCACCTCTGCTCCCGGGCTACAGGCGGTCACCCCGGCCGGGGCGACGGGCAGCGCGGCCGGGCAGCCGCAGCTCAGCACGGCGCACAACTGGCTGGACAGGGACGTCCAGGAATCGAGCACGCCGGACTTGGGAGTGCAACGCCTGCCACAGGCCATCATCATCGGGGTGAAGAAGGGGGGGACGCGGGCTCTGCTGGAGGCGATCCGGGTGCACCCTGATGTCAGGGCAGTCGGCGTGGAGCCGCACTTCTTCGACCGGCACTATGACAAGGGGCTGGAGTGGTACAGGTAAGGAACCGCCGCCCAACAAGGTATCTGTCCATCTCATCCCCAATAAAGGGGGGCCATCGCCAGCTGACTCCGGCCAGGGACGCGGCAAGAAGTCTCTCGTTTATCTCTCTCTCTCTCTCCCTCGCCGGGCCGGGACACGGGGACATTACTTGTATTATTGTGCTTTTGAATTGCTTCCTGTTACTTTGTTTCCCCCAAATGTGTTAGCGATTGAAGAGGGATGGGAGGTGTGTGTGTGCGTGTGTATATGTGTGTATGTGTGTGTGTATGTATGTGTGTGTATGTATGTGTGTGTGTATCTGTATGTGTGTGTGTGTGTATGTATGTGTGTGTGTGTCTGTGTGTGTGTGTATGTATGTGTGTGTGTGTATGTGTATGCGTATGTGTATGTCTATGTGTGTGTGTGTATGTCTCAGCGTGTGTGTGCCTGTGTGCATGTGTGTGCCGGTATGTGTGTGTATGTCTGTGTGCGTGTCTGTATGTGTGTGTATGTCTGTGTCTGTGTGTGCATGTGTGTGTGTGTATGTGTGTTTATATGTGTGTGTGGGTATGTGTGTGTGTGTGTGTGTGAGAGCGCGAGTGTGTGTATATGTGTGTATGTGTATGTGTATGTGTGTGTTGTGGTGGACAGGGGGGAACAGGGACCCCCTCCAACACTGCATCGGCGCGTAAGGGGTTAACGTGTTTGTGCTGTGTACAGCTGACTTGTAAAGCAGCCCGAGCCTGAAGCTTCATTCCAGCGCATCCACGCTGCATCTGATGCACGCCTGATGAAATGCAACATTTACCCTGGCAAAGCTGTATCTCTCCCCCTGGTGTCTGTTGTCTGTTGTCTCTAAGCTGCCCTTCCCGTCAGACGCGGGTGATAAACCGCCATTCGGACTGCGATTTGTCCAGAAGCTCTCACACCGCGGCAGAGCAGCGAGGGGCAGGGTTAGGTGTGTTGTGAGGGGGTTATTCCACCCTCTGTCTGTCTGTCTTCGCGCAGAGAGAGAGACAGTTCTGTCCACTTGCTGCACTTCACACGATACCCCCCTCTCTCTCTCTCCCTCTTTCTCTGTCCCCCTCTCTCACCCTCTCTCCCTTCCTCTCTCCCTCCTTCTCTCCCTCTCTGTCCCCCTCTCTCTCTCCCTCTCTCCCTCCTTCTCTCCCTCCCTCTCTCCCCCTCTCTCCCTCTTTCTCTGTCCCTCTCTGCCCCCCTCTCTCTCCCGTCCACCCCTTCCCCAGGCTGCGTTGGTCCGTGCGCGCCCAGGACCGGGTTTGAGACCCGCACCCCCCTTCCCTGGTGACACGGGACACCCCGGGAGACGCGGCTCCCACCTCCCCTCGCCGATCCCGGGCTCAGTTATCAGCGGTGAAGTTATTGGAAAAACAGCCCCAACCCCCGGGTTACATCGCCGAAGCCGGACACACACCAAGCTGGAGTAACTCAGCGGGACGGGCAGCATCTGTGGAGAGAGGGACTGGGTGGCGTTTCGGGTCGAGACCCTTCCACAGATGCTGCCCGTCCCGCTGAGTTACTCCGGCGGTTTAGCGTCTGTCTACCGGTGTGAACCAGCCTCTGCAGTTCCTTCCCACACGGGTTCGGTCGCTGCTGGCCGCTCGGTTCCGAGTGATCGAGGCAATTCAGAGAGAGACAAGTCAGAGAGAGACGAGCTGAGTGTGATCTGTGCTGCGCTGGGATCTCCACATCCCTCTGGAGATTCTGGTCTTCTCGGCTGGCGGGGAACGATGCCAGCACAACGATGATTCATCTCACATCTCTCTCCCCCCCTGTAAAGGTCCCCCCGCCACCCCTTGGGTCAAAACTCCAAGATATTTTACCCGTAATAAAGGGTACACATGGTCATCGTATTTAACCCCGGGGGGCTAGAGGCAGTGTGTGCTTTAACTCGTGTTGCCCGGGACACGGGGAGATGACTTGTTACATTCTGGAGACGTTGCTTTAGATTTGCTTCCTGTTACTTTCTCTGCCTCCAAATGGGTGTCATCTGGAGATGGATGATATTGTGACAGAATCTGCGCTTGCATTATCGCGCTGTAGACTTCACTGTAGACTCCAGAGACACGGCGCGGAAACAGGCCCTTCGGCCCACCGGGTCCGTGCCGACCAGCGGTCGCCCCCGAACGCCAGCGCTATCCCACACACACACACACACACTAGGGACAATTTGCAGATGCCCAGTAAACTTGCAGACCTCTCCGTCTTTGGCGTGTGATAGGAAGCCGGAGCACCCGGAGAAATACCCGCGCGGGTCACGGGGAGAACGTGCACACTCCGCACAGACAGCGCCCGCAGCCAGGATCTTAATCCGGTTCTCTGGCGCTTTCATACTATTAGTAAAACTGCGCGGCGCGGCGCGGCGAAACAGTGCGGTGTTAACTGTGCCACTGTTCCAGCGGGGTTACGCTGCAGCAAGGTTCCCTCTGTGTCAGCGTGGTCCCCCGTGTAATGACCCGGGTCATATGAACATGGATCATATGAACATGGGAGACATGAACCTGGGACATTGGATCCTGGGACATTTGGACCCGGGACGTATGGACATGGGACATATGAATTCCCTGCCACAGAGGGCAGTGGAGGCCAAGTCACTGGATGGATTTAAGAGAGAGTTAGATAGAGCTCTAGGGGCTAGTGGAGTCAAGGGATATGGGGAGAAGGCAGCCACGGGTTATTGATAGCGGACGATCAGCCATGATCACAATGAATGGCGGTGCTGGCTCGAAGGGCCGAATGGCCTCCTCCTGCAACTATTTTCTATGTTTCTATGTTTCCATGTTTCTACGAACATGCAATGTATGAACATGAAACATATGAACACGGGACATGTGAAGATGGGCACATGAACCCAGGACATATGAACTAAGGACAGGGCTGGCGTTGGCGGGTTGGCTGCGAGACCGGGAGGCTAAGCTAAGTGATAACATAATCAGAAGAGAGGCAAAACCTTCCCCGTGAAGTCATAGCCCCGAGGGTGCCAGGGAAGGGGGGAAACTTTCACAAAGACATTGAATGAATATTTGAACACAAAATGCAGAGCAGTGCGAGTTTGAGAGCTGATCGACAGTTCTTTCATTCCACAGAAGGGATAAAACAAAAAGCAGGAGGTTTGAAATAAAGAGTAAATTAGATGCACAGAGAGCGATTTGGAGCAGGATGAGGATGTTTGGCCTTGAGTCCCGCTCGCTAATTCAAGACGACTGTGGCTGATTATCCACCTTCACTGCCGCCATCTCCCTGATCTCTTTAACATTTATAACTCTATCTGACTCCTTCACTGCATTCAGCAATTTGAACCCAGCTTCCTCTACGGTAAGAATTCTACAATTTGGATGAAGGCATTTCACATCATCTCGCATTATCCGGCTTTCCTTACCCTGCGATCCTAGTTGTGGGCTTTCCCGCCTTTGGGAACTTCCTTTCTGCACCATCCATCCCATTCCATCAGGAATTAATAAGATTCAGTGAAGGTCCCATCTCAATCATCTGCACTGTGAGGGGAGTGGAGGGGTATGGATTATATTCAGGCAAGTATATTCTTGGCCTCGTGTCCAGCACAGACATTGTGGGCTGAAGGGCCTGTTCCTGCGGTGGACTGTTCTATGTAGGAATGAACTGCAGATGTTGGTTTAAACTGTAGATAGATACAAAAACCTGGAGTAACTCAGTGCGTCAGGCAGCATCTCAGGAGAGAAGGAATGGGTGACATTTTGGGTTGAGACAAAGAAGGGTCTCTGAAGGGTCTCGACCCAAAACCTCACTCATTCCTTCCCTCCAGAGATGCTGACTGTCCCGCTGAGTTACTCCTGCTTATTGTGCCTACCGTACTGTTCCATGTTCCATATATTCTATGTTAAAATTCCTCTCCTTGTTTCCACATGCATCCATTGCCTATCTCTATCATATTCTCCCGCTCACAATGGGATAGAGTCATAGTGATAGAGTGGAAACAGGCCCTTCGGCCCAACTTGCCCACACTGGCTAACAATGTCCCAGCTACACTAGTCCCACTTGCCTGCGCTTGGTCCATATCCCTCCTAACCTGTTCTATCCATGTCCCTGTCTAACTGTTTCTTAAACAATGGGATAGTCCCAGCCTCAACTACCTCCTCTGGCAGATTGGTCCATACACCCACCAACCTTTGTGTGAAAAAGTTACCCCTCGGATTCCTTATTAAATCTTTTCCCCTTCACCTTGACCCTATGTCCTCTGGCCCTCGATTCCCCAACTCTGGGCAAGAGACTCTATGCATCAACCCGATATATTCCTCTCATGATCTTGCTGTTCTTCCAATTATTCCTCTTAGATAAGTCCATATCCGCACTCCACTCACCACTCGGGAAGCCCTGCCCACAGCAGGATGATTCCTGCATTTGATTAGTACGGGTGTCAGGAGTTATGTGGACAAGGCGAGGAGAATGGGGTTGACAGGGGAGGATAGATCAGGGCCGAGCGGATTTCATGGCCTAATTCTGCTCCCATAACCTATGAACGTATGGATGACCCTGTGGATAGGGGAGTCCTTCTCTAAACCATTCCACCTTCCTTTGCTCTTTTATGACCAACCTAACCTTGACCAGGACTATGCTTGCCTGTCTTTGCATCCAACATTGCAGCGTCAGTATGTGATGCAGCTCCTATGAGACTCTACCTAATGTTGCTGTGTTCCTGGAGACAGTTTATTCCTGTCTGACCTTTAAGGTCGAGAGACTTCTCCTATCCCAACCCTGGAGTGACACTAACCCGTTTCCGACGCTGGGACTGATTGCGACTTCGTCCAGATGTCCAGCAGCGATGTCCCAGTGAAGCACTTGTTTGTCACATTGACGTTGTTGAGAATAGTTGAATATTGATAAAGGCAGCGGTAGAGTTGCCGTCTTACAGCACCAGAGACCCGCACTTGATCCCGTGACCGCGTGGGTTTTCCCCGGGCGCTCTGGTTTCCTCCCACCCTCCAAAGACGTACAGGTTTGTAGGTTGAAAGTGTAGGAAGGAACTGCAGATGCTGGTTTACACCGAAGATAGACACAAAATACTGGAGTAACTCAGGGGATCAGGCAGCATCTCTGGAGCGAAGGAATAGCTGGCATATTGGGGGCGAGGCCCTTTTTCAGATTATGAAGACAGAGTCTGAGGAAGCATCTCGACCCGAAATGTCACCTATTCCTTTTCTCCAGGTTTGTAGTATAATAGGCTTTGGTAAAGATTGTAAATTGTCCCTAGTATGTCGGATAGTGCTAATGTACGCAGTGATCGCTGGTCGGCGCGGACTCGGTGGGCCGTAGGGCATGGTTCTGCGCTGCATCTCCAGACTAAATTACACTAAACTAAAATTGTCGTCTGAGTGATGGTTCTGACAAGTTATTGGCCGTGATATCTTTAGGTTGTTGAACAGATGCAGCATGAGCTCCGTCAATGACAATCGTCTCGTTTTAACTGTGAGGATAAAAGCGGGACACAAAGTGAACTAGGAACACAAACTTTTAGATCAGAAAGCAGCATCTCACTTTGGTGATTTAGACTCAGGTCATTGACGGGTCATTGTAAGTTGCAGTCCAGGTAAACAGTACCACGTGGAGATCAACGCTTTGCCATGGTTATGTGTTACGCGTAGTTGAATGTCGTTAGAGATGACGTTATGTGAATGGGGAAAAGTGGAAGAATTAGAGAGATCGGGATTTTACGACCCTCCGTCATTTTATATTTAATTATCTAACAGTTTGGAGAACGGGGCGGCTTGGTGACGTGGCGTTGGAGGTGCAGCGCCAGGTGCCTGGGTTCAATCCGGACCGCGGGTGCTGTCTGTACGGAGTTTGTACGCTCTCCCCGTGACCATGTGGGTTTTCTCCAGGTGCTCCGGTTTCCTCTCACTTTCCAAAGACGCGCAGGTTTGTAGGTTAATTGGCTTTGGCAACAATGTGTAGGATAGTGCTAGTATATGGGGATCGATGGTCAGCACGCACTCCTTAGGCTGAAGGGCCTGTTCCTCTGCTGTATCTCTAAACTCTAAACTAATCAGAGAGAGTGTCTGTATGTGGAGAATTGCCAGCAAAGGATTGGTATCCAAACGTGGGCGAGCTGTGAGGCTTGGCTTCAAATAGCAAAACTCTGGGATGTGGTGGTGGTTTATTTTTAGTTCAGAGACACAGTGCGCAAACAGGCCCTTTGGCCCATTGAGTCCGTGCTGACCAGCGATCCCCACACATTAACACTATCCAACACACTAGGGACAATCACCAATGTCCCCAAACCAATTACCATACAAACTTACAATAGACAATATAGACAATAGACAATAGGTGCAGGTGTAGGCCATTCAGCCCTTTGAGCCAGCACCGCCATTCAATGTGATCATGGCTGATCATCCCCAAGCAGCACCCCGTTCCTGCCTTCTCCCCATATCCCCTATCTTTAAGAGCTCTATCTAGCTCTCCCTTGAAAGTATCCAGAGAACTGGCCTCCACCACCCTCTGAGGCAGAGGATTCCACAGACTCACCACTCTCTGTGAGAAAAAGTGTTTTCTCGTCTCCATTCTAAATGGCTGACTCCTTATTGTTAAACTGTGGTCCCTGGTTCTGGACTCCCCCAACAACGGGAACATGTTTCCTGCCTCTAGCATGTCCAAACCCTTAATAATCTTATGTTTCAATAAGATCCCCTCTCATCCTTCTAAACTCCAGAGTGTACAAGCCCAGCTGCTCCATTCTCTCAGCATATGACAGTCCCGCCATCCCTGGAATTAACCTTGTAAACCTACGCTGCACTCTCTCAATAGCAATAATGTCCTTCCTCAAATTAGGGGACCAAAACTGCACACAATACTCCAGGCGTGGTTTCACTAGGGCCCTGTACAACTGCAGGACCTCTTTGCTCCTATACTCAACTCCTCTTGTTATAAAGGCCAACTTGCCATTAGCTTTCTTCACTGCCTGCTGTACCTGCATGCTTACTTTCATTGACTGATGAACAGGGACCCCCCAGATCCCGTTGTCCTTCCCCTTTTCCCCAACTTGACACCATTTAGATAGTAATCTGCCTTCCTGTTTTTGCTACCAAAGTGGGTAACCTTGGTTTACCACATTTATCCACATTATCCACATTAAACTGCGCCTGTCCACTCACCCAACCTGTCCAAGTCACCGTGCATTCTCATAGCATCCTCCTCACACTTCACAATGCTTCTGTCATCTGCAAATTTGCTAATGTTACTTTGAACCTGTACGTCTTTGGAGTGTGGGAGGAAACTGGAGCACCCGGAAAAAGCTCACACACACAGGTCACGGGGAGAGCGTACAATCTCCGCACAGACAAGCACCCGTAGTCAGGATCGAACGCACTGCAAGGCAGCAACTCCACCACTGTGCCAACACTGAGAGAGAACAAGGAGAATTGCCAGCAAAGAGATGAATACCCAAACGCAGGCAAGCTGAGAGGCTTGGTTAAGCTAAGCTCGAAATAGCAAGCCTCTGGGATGGGTAGTAGGGCTGGTGGATGGGTAGAGGTGTGTGCACCATAGGTTTGGGAGGGAGGGAGAGTACGATGCGATCTCATGCGATCTGATGGAACTTTATTTATCCCAGGAGTGAATTTGCTCTGCCAACAGTCATAAAACACAAGATGCATGAAACACAAAATTGAAGTGACGAGTGGAAAGGATTGGGGATGTGCAAAGATTGGGGGTTGGGGGGGGGTTAGCATTCCCACGGCAGAAGGGTGAGTCACACAGTTTCATAGCCACAGGGAAAAAGGATCTCCAGTGGCGTTCTGTGCTGCATCTTGGTGGAACCAGTCTGTTGCTGAAGGTGCTCCTCAGGTTGACCAGTGTGTCAGTGAGGGGGTGAGCAGTATAGTCCAAGATGCTCCATAGTTTGAGGAACATCCTCCCCTCCAAGACCACCTCCCATGAATCCAACACCGCCCCCCAGGACGGAGCCAGCCTTCCTGATGAGTTTGTTAACCCTGTTGGAGTCCGCGGCCTTTGCCCTGCTACCCCAGCACACGGCAGCGAAGGAGATGGCACTGGCCACCACCGATCGGGAGAACATCTGCAGCATCTTGCCGCAGACGTTGAAGGAGAGGAGCCTTCTCAAGAAGTACATCCGGCTCTGGCCCTTCTTGCACAGGGCCTCAGCGTTCCTGGACCAGTCCAGTTTACTGTCCAAGGTAGTTGTCCTCCTTTGTAAACCGCACATCCACACTTGATGGAGACAGAGGACAGGTGTTTTCCTCTCCTCCTCAAGTCCATCACTAACTCCTGCATCTTGTGGAAGATAATGGATCAGAATAGGAGAGGGGTCCCTGGCTTCGGGTGCAGGGCTACAGAGAGGAGCGAGCATCGGCGAGGGTTGCTGTTTGGAACTGAGGTGGAGTGTGAGGAGAAGTGACCAAATAAATGATGACAGGTTAAGGAGAGAAGAGAAGGGTAGCAGATAATGTCAGGCTTCTAACTGGGCACGGAGGGACATCGGAGCCTATCAAATTACAGTCCGCCTTACTCTTTCCATTCTAACGCCGTGCTCCTGTTCTTTGAATTTTGTTTTTTTAAATTGAATTCAGCCCAAAATGCAGAAAGTTGTGCGTGGCATCACCTTCCATTCACATAACTAAAGGTGGCATTCATGCAGTGCCGATCTTGCTGCTCTGTGCATTTCCTATTATGTGCTTCATTCCCCATAACCCAGTAGTCACACAATAATCCAGCAGCGTTTAGTCATTTGCATTCAGGAATTCAGAGAGCAGAGAATCACTTCCATTGTTCATGTTGTTCACGGAGTGAAATTCATTCAACCCTCGCAGTCTGGGCCAGGGATGGGGCCGCGGGAAGCCACCTCTCTCCTCTGCTGGGTTTTTTTTCAAACCTGCCGACTTTTGATCAAGTCAAGAGTGTTCTATTGCCATGTGTCGCAGATAGAACAATGAAGTTCTTATTTGCCACAGCACAACAGTATCTGTAAACATAGTACTCTGCAAACAATATAATTAACGAGGAAAAAAAGCTTAGTGGGTGTGTATAAATATATACAAGGTAGACACAAAACGCTGGAGTAACTCAGCGGGACAGGCAGCATCTCTGGAGAGAAGGAATGGGTGACGTTTAGGTTTCGAGACGGTTCTTCAGACTGAGGAAGGATCTCGATCCGAAACGTCACCCATTCATTCTCTCCAGACATGCTGCCTGTCCCACTGTTACTCCAGCATTTTGTGTCTACCTTCGATTTAAACCAGCATCTGCAGTTCTTTCCTACACATCCGTATACACATATACTCGCACACACACGCACACACACAGTTGGAGATCTGATCTATAAACATACATGTATGGGCGGCACGCTAGCGCAGCGGTAGAGTTGCTGCCTGACAGCGGATGCAGCGCCGGAGACTCGGGTTCGATCCGGACTACGGGTGCTGTCTGTACGGAGTTTGTCCGTTCTCCCTGTGACCACGTGGGTTTTTCTCCGAGTTCTTCGGTTTCCTCCCACACTCCTAAGACATGCAGGTTTGTAGGTCAGGGTACACAAAAGGCTGGAGAAACTCAGCGGGTGCAGAGGCATCTAAGGAGCGAAGGAGATAGGCGACGTTTCGGGCCGAAACCCTTCTTCAGACTGATGGGAGGTGGGGGGGGGGGGCAGGGAGAAGAAAGGAAAAAGGAGGAGGAGGAGCATGAGGACTAGGGGAGAGACCCGAAACATTGCCTATCTCCTTCGCTCCTTAGATGCTGCTGCACCCGCTGAGTTTCTCCAGCCTTTTGTGTAACCCTCGATTTTCCAGCATCTGCAGTTCCTTCTTTAACAGGATTGTAGGTCAATTGGCTTGGTTAATATAAAAATTGTCCCTGATAGGTAGGATAGTGTTAATCAGGCACGTGCCGTCAGGGTAAGCAAGGTAGGCACTGCCTACTCTGACTAAAATTATAACATAGTAATTACTAAATATATATAATAAAGGCATGGGGAATTATGCCTATGTAAGAGACCGATCGCTTAGGTAGGCATAATTCTCCATGCCTTTCATCCGCAGCGCTTGTAACACGGGAAGCTCTGTGCAGCCCACGTGCCGTCAGCGCTGCCTGAAGCTGTCAGTTTCAAGCGGGGCTGAAGGCAGCAGAAAATCTGCCTTTGTGTACTGCGCATGCGCATCAGTCTACTGCGCATGCGCAGCGCAAGTTTCTTGGCGGGGTTTTCAAATATGGATTGTCAATATTTTAAATGTATGTTAGGTAACAGCGAGAGAAGAATGGAGCTCGTGTACCAATGATGTGGTAAGTACATTTTGTGTTTATGTGTTTAAATACCGTATTTCCCGGGGTGTGGGGGTGAGGGGAGAGCTCCTTTCATAGCGTTTTGGGAGTCCGGCCCGGGGTAAAGTTGCGGAGAGGGCACTAATGTTATGAACGAGGGGATTGGGATAATGCCACTTGCGACGTTCCTTGCACGGAGGCGTGGAATGAGGCCGCATTGAGGCCGGGGGGGGAGAGAGAGAGAAGTAACTCGGGTGGCTGAGCGGCCGCCGGGCCGGACAGCGGAACCAGCCGCCACCTTAGCTCCTTCTACCGGTCCCCGCTCACCTCTGGCAGCTCTCCGTCTAAAAACCTCTCTCCTGCCGCTCGCTGGCCTCACTCATGTCCTTAAATTCTGACAGCGCGATTGAGGTTACTCGGCTGTGGGAATTTAAGGATTTGCAGGAA
This sequence comes from Raja brachyura, assembly GCA_963514005.1. The sequence continues at coordinate 15,106,947 of OY740801.1, read as the reverse complement.
GTCGCTGACATGAACGAAGTCGGCGAACGGCAGGTGACAGGTGTTCCGATGGAGAGCACTGCCAAAGGTGAGCGGGCCGGCAGAAGGCGCTGAAGTGGCGGCCAGTTCTGCTTTCGGGTCCCGGTGGCCGCTCGTAGCTCCACGAGCTGCTTCTATCCCCAGCTACAGTGCGTGGCTTCGCGCCCGGAGAGCTCCGGTAGCGGTGAGTGAGTTACTGGCAGTATCCCCGACACCCTCCTTCTCAACACTGGTGCCCTCCCCACAACTTTACCCCTGGCACAGACTCTCCACACGCTGTGAAATGAACTGTTTCCCCAATTGGTCTCGGATTAGGAAGCCTGGGGCAAATTGAAATGTCACTGTTTTTATTTATTTATTTATTCATTTATTTAACGGAGAGAACAATATGCGCATGCGCGGTTTATTTTTTAAAGCGGACTGAGTGCCTACCCTGCGCAATTACTCACGGCACGTGCCTGGTGTTAATATGTGGGGATTGCTGGTGTGTGTGGACCCGGTGGGCCAAAGGGCCTATGTCCACTATATATATGTGATATATAGTGCGTATATATATCACACTATATATATATATATATATATATATATATACATATCAGATCTGTTCAAGAAGGAACTGCAGATTCT